>OMLC01096291.1:0-42309 GCA_900302585.1 Regalecus glesne | reverse complement strand
TACCACCCCTTGAGGCACCTTTGACCTTGAGACCACAGCTCACAGTTGCAGCTTCAGTAAGGGAAGCTTTGAAAATAGCCCACTCTGGTTCAATCTCCCCAACCTCTACACTGTAGAGGCTGGGGAGATTGACTCTACATCCCTGTAGACTCTACATCCCTGTAGAGTCTACAGGGATGTCAGAAAAGCTCTGCTGTAGGTGGAAGTTGAAGGTCTTCTTGACAGAGTCCTCCTCCAAGCGTTCCCAGTTCATCCGCACTATACGTTTGGGCTTACCCGGTCTGTCCCGAGGCTTCCCTCTCCACCTGACCCAACTCACCACTAAATGGTGGTCAGTTGACAGCTCTGCTCCTCTCTTCACCCGAGTGTCCAAAATAAGTGGCATTAAATCACATGGTACAATTACAAAATCTATCATTGATTTTTGCCCTAAGGTGCTCTGGTACCATGTACACTTATGAGCATCCTTATGTTCAAACATGGTGTTTGTTATGGACAATCCATGACTAGCACAAAAGTCCAACAATAAAGCACTACTTGGGTTCAAATCAGGGAGGCCGTTCTTCCCAATCACACCCCTCCAAGTGTCTCCATCATTACCCACATGTGCATTGAAGTCTCCCAGTAAAATGATAGAGTCCCCTGCAGGAGCTCCATTCAGAACTCCATCCAGGGTCTCCATAAAGGTTTAATACTCTGAAGTACAGTTTGGTGCATAGGCACAGACAACAGTCAGAGTTTTTCCTCCCATTATCCTAAACCATAGGGACATGACTCTTTCATCTACAGGGTTGAATTCCAATACAGTGGCACTCAGCCAGGGTCTTATGAGAATCCCTACACCTGCCCGGCATCTCTCACCTTTGGCAACTCCTGAATAATATAAAGTCCAACTCCTATCTAAGGATAGGTTCCAAATCCTTGGTTCCAAATTCGATGCTGTGAGTAGAGGTGAGCCCCACCAGATCTAATTGGTACCGTTCCACCTCACGCACAAGCTCTGGCTCCTTACCCCCCAAGGAGGTGACATTCCACGTCCCTAATACTAGATTTTGTTGCTTGGTTCTGGTCCGCTGAGACCCTTTGCCTTCACTGCTACCTGTCTGGCAGTGCACCCGACCCCACTGGTTCTTCCTGTAGGTGGTGGGTCTACAGGATTGGAGAAGTGTCCACGTTACTTTTTTGGGCTGAGCCCGGCCGGGCTCCGTCTCGGCCACCAGGCGCTCGCTGACGGGCCCTCCTTCTGGGCCTGGCTCCAGACGAGGGCCCCGGGCTTCCTCCGGGCAGGGTAACTTCACTTCTTTTTAGATATTTCATGGGGTTTTCTTGAACCATTCTTAGTTTGGTCCCTCACCAGAGACCCATTTGCCATGGGAGACCCTAACCAGAGCACAAGGCTACAGACAACATAGCTCTCGGGATCATAGAGACACTCAAACCTCTTCACCACGATAAGGTGATGGTTCCTCGGAGAGGTCAATATATAGTACTGAACATAATCTACCAATAGGTAGCAGTAATGCATTATTAAATGCATGTTTACAGTGAATGGTTCTCCTTGATTAGTGGAAATTGAACGGTTTTAATGAAAATTTCCAAATGCTTGCAACAAACACATCTGATACCATCATCATGAGTCATCATATTTATGGGTGACTATACCTTGCAGTTTTTCTGATATTCCAATTAAAGAATTTTATTTCTAACACTGAGATGTTTGGTACTTATATTTACTGTAAATAAGTTGGTAAAATGAAACTTGTTTTGTTCTCTAAGAGCCACCGTACCTTTAGCTACCTGTGTGGCTAGGCTAGGTTGTTTACATCAGATATACATGGGCAGCCAGGCTGCCCATGTATATCTGATGTACACATGCACGTTGCTGTGTGTGCTCTGTTTACAGAGTATAATAAAACTGGTTGAAAGTTACTCTTGGGTGTGATCTCCGACTCACACACACACATAGACAGGTTTTTACATTTACCAAATAGGTAAACAAATATTATGTGGTAACGTTTTGCTTGCTTGCTTTGCTATCGTTAGTTTGCTAGCTACCTAGTCAATTGCCTAATTTGTGATTAGAGTAACGTACTTTGTAGTAGTAACGTTAGTGTTTGCCACTTAATCTGATTTTAGTTTAATACTGTAGCTATCGCTTGGTACCTAGCTATTGTGTCCATGCTGGTTAAACTAAAAGGTAAAAATTAATTGAGTTGCTCATGTGCATCTATTCTTAACCCCACCCCCACACACAGATAACATCACAATTTAACCCCTGGGTGAGGCTCAGTAGCCTCCCCTGACCGCACGTCGCTGATTCCCATGCACCTCTCTTACTGACCTGTTGTACTCATCTAACTTGCCGTCCTATTTTAATTTATCTTTCTATTGTCTACCAGGTCCTGAAGGTGAGTGACCACTATCCCGTGGAAGTGGAGCTTCGAAGCTCTGCTCATCTGACTCAAGCCACACCTCTTTTGATCCTCCTTGGTCTCTCTGTGATCGTGCAGGTTTTCCTGAATGCTGGATAAACATTTCATTGAGTGTCAGATGTATCTGGTATAGCTCAATAGGTTTGATTGATGGATATGTGATTTGACCAAATTCAATTGAGTACAAACATAAGGCTGTCTTATGAATTACAGTATGTTCTACATACATTCAATCATCCTGATACTATATTTACTTCTGCCATTCTGTGGATGTAGTTGTTCATTCTTTTAAAAATATGGCTGAATATATTTTTGAGGTAATGGTTCAAATGGCCTTAATGAGAAATGAAACTCAATCTTGATAAATGGTTGTGCCATAGTCCACCCAGCAACCCTTTAAGGGTCGATTCAATTCTTAAAACTACTTATGGTAATAGTAAACAATTAGAATTAACGATAAAGCTTTGAAGGCAGTGAGCTAACTATTACTTACCAAAGGGAAACCTCCAATATCTAAATTCAAACAAGGTCAAGTAAAATTGTGCCATCATCACTACTGATGCTATGCTTGCTGTGCTTTGAAAAACCAAACTTCACTGCTGTTATAGTACAACTCTTGAATGATATCACTGTCAATGGTACTGACATTGTGTAGATTTTCCATCCAATCATCCATCTATAGTCAACCTCTTATCCGAAATCGGGTCACAGGGGAACTGGAGCCTATCTCAGTTCTCATTGAGCGAAAGGCGAGGTACACCGTGTATAGGTCACCAATCTATCACAGGGCAGAGCAATTAGGGGAGCAGTGCCTTGCTTTGACACGCTTCTCTACAGGTGTGGGAATCCAACCTGCAACCTTCTGATCACCAGATAACCACTCTATCCACTGAGCCATGCCACCCTCTGTGTAGACTTTGTAACAAGCAAATTATCCAAACAAGGCAATCCTTTATCATCCACCTCTGGAGCAACAATGCTTTTATCAGAACAAGAAATGCTCTGTAATCAGATAAAATTTGAAGTGATCTTATTTCAATGTCCGCAAAATTTCTGTTTAAAAAATGAATAAATTATTTTGGCTTCGTAGACTCAGCAGCTATCAGTAGAATTTAAACCTTCATCTTCACAAAACATTTCTTATATTAAATACTTAAATTCAATTTGAAATTGGTAACTTATTATCTCTGATTGCATTTTGGAAGCAATCTGCAGGCGCCTGGTGGATTTTTGTCCTGTTCAATTGGTCTGTCAGATGGTTTAGTGTCTGCAGTATTTAATCTGATTTGGTTTCTTGTCTTAAGCCTCTCTGGCATGTTTGATATGTTCAACAAAACGGTTTTATAATGTACATAGGCTAATGTAAATACTTGAAATATCGTATTTCAGAATTTGGGGGGATATTTTGGTATGTTTTTATTCTTTTTATTTTCATTAAAGTTTTAACACCAAATTGAACGAGTTAATTATTTTCGTTGCATTTAGAATGCCTAATTGTGAAAAGTTACATCGATGCTAACACTGAAACAAATTGGGAATATTATTATATAAAAATCTATGAACGATATAATCCTGTGTATTTTGGGGTGTTTGCGGATTGGAGTTGGTCCCAACACCACCACTGAGTTGCGACGTTTCACTCATTTACAATTTATAAAAACCATCGAGGAAGACAAGCCAGTTCCTAGGGGTAGCCGATAGCTCACCAACTTAGAACGGACAGAAGCTACGCCCCATGTGTTCGTTTTTTCCTCTAAACAAAGAGATCGCTGGTTGATATAATCCCAGCACATATTTGAACTGAGCAAAAAGATCAGTAATATCTCACATTCAACATAACGGGGATAAGGTTTGGTTTTCAGGTTGCAGCTATGGTTAGATTTAAGGTTATGGCTAAAATAACAACCAGTCAAGGAAAACGACACAAGTCCCATTGGCTGTAAGCTCAGGAATAAGGCGGTGCTTCGGTCTGATCTAGCCTGGTGAACTGGCAATTACCATCGACAGTTTTAGGAAACGTGGCTTTATCGAGAAGACAGCGGCGTAGATGAATGAGACGAACAGGACAGTTCCCGAAACTCACAGACTCCACTCCACTACAATACGGCCGCTGACGTTTTCCGCAGTTATCACCAAAAATGGCTGAAGTAGATCAAGGGTCGGTTTTGCCAAGTGAATCTCCCATTTTGGACAACCTCAACGCCACCGACGCCAACGGGACTGATGCAGTGAACGCCACGGTGGTAAAATTCGTGGCCACCCCGGAGGGCACGGCTCTGGCGTACGGCAGCCTGGTCTTCATGGCCCTCCTGCCCATCTTCTTCGGAGCTCTGAGGTCCGTCACCTGCTCCAAATCTAAGGTACCCGGAATAGAGTTTTTCCCCATTGTTTTGGTTTAAGCATGAATGACTATAGCTTACAGAGCAAAACTAGCCTGCTAACGAAACATTTAGCCCGTAGTGGCGTGTGAGGCCATGACAAAAAGGACTGTTTCCCAGCTGACTCTCCTGATGTCAGCTGTCAAACTTAAGCTAGCGGCAGCTATGTTAAATAGGCCAGAAGGCATGCTAACTAACATCACTTCGGACTGACTCACAGCTGCATTCAAAGCGTTTCAGTATTATCAATAATAATAATAGCAATGAGAGAGTGAGGGTGTTATTAAATGTTACAACGCCTAGGTGAGAGGCACTTATAAACTGATTTCTTAAAATGGAAATGTAACATAAACGCCGGTTCTGGAATAGGACTAAGTCACAATATGATCACTAGAGAGAAGTGTACTTTATGGACTTGTCATGCCGTCAGTACTCTTTTTTATTTCACACATGCGCAATGTAGATTGGCTCTATGTCAGGAACTAGGAAAAACCTACCCTTTTTCGATTAAGAGAGCAGCTTGGTACGTTATTCCACTTACAACTTTCAACTTGAAAGTACAGCTTCACATAGGTAGATGGCTTCTTTAACAGCCTTTAAAGAGCCTATCTATGTGGAGAGGGAAAGACCATCCTTGATCAAGGGGTGGGAGCTGCAAGTACATCTGTCATCGTTTTAAATCCAGTCAATTTTATTTGTATTGCTCATTATCAAAATTATTTTTTTTGCCACAGTGGACTTGACATCAATACAACATCCTGTCCTTGGAGCCTCACAAGGGCAAGGAATAATTCCCTTAAAATACCCTTTAACGAGGAGAAAATAGGAGGAAACCATACCCCAACCCTGTGCGAATAGCACTCATTATCACTGAATGTGCAGTCAATGCCCAGCTTGCATATGATACCGTCCTTTATTGGTTGGCATACCCTGTATTGTTAATAAGGGCGGGAATGCTTGCAGTCAGCTCGGACTGAAAATGTCACCTGTGAAGATGTCATGTGTTATGAAACGTTTTATGAGTAAAAGTTTTATCTAGTTTAACGGATTCACCTTCTTTGTGATGGAATTTGACTCTCAGGTACTTCACTTAGACAATAATCTTTGTATATATATGTACATAACACATAGAGGCGACATAGCTCAGTGGCAAGAGCTGTCGTCTGGCACTTAGACTGTTACAGGTTTGATCCCCGGTCCTGCAGAAAGCATGTCAATGTGTCCTTTAGTAAGACACTGAACCCCTAGCTGCTCCCCGATCGCCATATGGTGACAGCTCACGGCTCTTATACAATAGGATGGGATAAAATGCAGAGGATTCCAAAGTTCTCCTTTTGGGACCGATACGCGAATGCATTTATTTGTTTATTTCTTTCTTTCTATGGTAGGGCTATACAAATAAATTGACTTGAATTGATTGACCATGTGGGCTGAAAATGCTAAAGAAAAGACAGTATATACAAGATATATGGTTGGAATTTGACAATGTTAACCCTTTCTTTGAATGACAGCCCTCTTAAAGAAATTGTTTTTATAATAGGTTGTTTTCAATAGCATAACTGGTCGCTCAGTGGTAAGAGTGCGCACTTTGGGAAATGATGAGCCAGATGTTGCAGGTTTGATTTTACCGCAGGGTGTCAGAAAGGGCATCTGGCCTTGATCCCTTATGCTTCATCAAAGTCTGTATCCATCCCCACAACGTGGGGCCTAATCGTGATATGCAAAAATTGACCTCTCATTTATCAAAAATCAGATAGTGTAAAAGGTTTAGTGAATGCACCACAATAGTCATCCCTACAATGTTCTCATAATATTAAGATTAGGTATGTGTTCTAAAAATATTGTGATATTAGACTTTTGTCCATATTGCCTGGTACTAATCACAATGAACTGCTTGAACAGCTAAAACAAGACATTAATTATGGGTAAACTCAGTCCTGATGGATTGCAGGTATTTGTAGCTGACTAATCGGTTGACTTTTTTAAAACCTGATACTTGATTATCATTTCTGCGATATTACATATGAATGTGTAAGATATCTTTGCTATGTGGTGTTTGGCTTGTTGCCACTGTGATTTATGGAGTGTTGTGTGATACATTTTCTTTTTAATATGAAACCAAACTTTAACACATTTTGAATGCATTGCAAAGTAACATGTGTGATAAGTACCTTTTTTGCCTTATCCAGTGATTGCCACTTCCATCAGTTATCTAGTATTATCTAGTATAATGAATTAAGTACGTGACATTAGGGTTGAATTAGGGTTGTGTTCAATTCTCCTTTAAATTGTATTGCAAAAATAAAGTCTCAACTTATTTGTTTACTGATACGGCTGTTATTTTCATTTATCACTCAAGATATTCATTGTGACAACTTTACTATTGAAAAATATTCAATCTTTGACTTGAAAAGGCTCTGTCTAGGCTTGGGACAAATTTCTAGGAAAATGTACCTTTGTATGCTCATTAGAATGGGGATGTAGTGAGAAAAGACCAACCCAAAGGAGGTAAACATCTGCCAGTCAGCTTGATTTCACCCCCTTCACAACCTGCCCTACCTGATCTATCTTTCTGTCTCTCTCTATGCACATCTGTCTATCTGTCCATTAATTCTGTCTGTCTGCCCACCTGTTTATTTGTTTGTCTGTCTGTCTGTAGGTGCTTGGAGAAAATGGTTGCAATTCTCGGTACAGAGTGAGTATTAGAGCGAGCAGACACACTAAACACACCATGTTTATAAAATCAGGGGGATTGAAAGTGGAGAACAGCAAACCTGCTAGAAACCGTTGAATGTTCTGGCATTTAACCTGAACTTGTGTACAATGTTGGACAGAAGAGACCTGTCAATGAAAGTATGTGGGCAGTTTTAGGCTGTTGTGATTTTCCAAAGTCACTCGCAACTGCATGTGCTTTACACAAGGTTTTCTCCAGCATTGTATACATAGATATTAACAGAAGAGGAAAAGCAAAAAAGATCAGCCAACCATGTCCCTGGATGCAAGATGTGCCGGCTACCAGTGACTAGTGATGCCTGGCAAGCAGTATACTATGAGAAGTGTATTTAGCCAATCAGATTGCGTGGCGTAGAGTTTGATGTCTAACATATGATGCTCTGACACTACTTAATTAGTAAGCATTTCACAAAAGATTCTTCGAAAAATACCAGCCATGCTCCACCTGGAAGGACAATAGAAAACTGCTACATACTTTAGAGTTCGCTTTAAGATTTGAAATTGACAATTCTGGTTTTGTGTTACCTAGTTCTTTGCTATTGTGCGTCACCATGACACAGTTCCTCAATATCAAGACCAAATAGTTTGCAAGATGTGCTGTCTAAAGGGGTAAAACATTGGTCATATTTGATTATTTGGAAGGTCAATGATGAGACATAAAAGCTCAGGTCAAATGAAAATTAGCAGATGCCCTTAAAATTAATTCAGTATCTCCATTATATTATTCCAGCTGTAATGAGGGTATACATGCAGATTAACAAATAAAAGTTTGCATGTTGTATCATCTTAAAATATCTAGCAATAATGTTTTAATATATTTTATTTTTATTTGAGTAGGAAGTCAACAGGTAAAAATGATCTTGCAATATACTTTTTTGGTTTTGAAACCAAATAAAATAAACGCAATAGCCCAAAAAGTCTCTGTATAGCAGAGAACCACGGGTGTTGCAAAACAACTGAAAAGTAACCTGGAATCTGTTCAATATGGGCTGATAAGCTTAATCCATCATCTTCAACATTAATCAAATGTCTCAAACCAAATGTTTATTTTTTTTTCTTTACTAAAATGTCATGCATCACATTAAACCAGTCTGCTGTTGTAGGTGTTCTTTGACATAACCATTTTATCATGATGGCTTTTTTACTGGCGGCAAGTATTATTCAACATGTGTTATTTAGAAAAGCCAAAGGGCAGTGATGGCCTCTTACCCAAGTACAAGACCTGAATACAAAATAGAGGCCCATTTTACATTTCACAATTTGCTCCCGCATTGTGGGGATGGACACAGACTTAGATGGATTTCTAGGATTAAGCCTGGATGCCCTCCCCGTCGTTTAGCTGGTCTGTTCCGTGCTGTCTACCATTGCGGGCGTCCGTCGTCTGCCGGTGGTTCTGGCGAGCAGAAAGAGTGTCGAACTTCTTTCTCTGCCTGGCTTTGGACCTTTCGTGCTGCACTAGATGAGCCTTCTCCGTGAACTCCGTCTCCCGTTGGAGAGAGGTCTCATCTAACCGCGCCGTCAGTCTCTGGACGATCTGCTCCTCTTCGGCTCTCAGCATGTCGATGGTAAAAATAGTGTGTCTCACCCGCTCATTTAGTAGGCCCTTCTCCGCCTTCTGGATGATGTTGCCCGCTCGGTGCCCCTTGGTACGCAACTTTATTTGGAGGCTGGTGGGCGTCAGATGGTTCTGTCTGCATCGGAGGTTGAACCTGAGGTGGTTCCTGTGATCGGCGATCTTCCGTGCCGTTCGCTCGTACTCGCGTACAAGTTTTAGGCAGTCCTCGCAGAAGTGCGTCAAAATGTCTTGATGCATGCTCAATAATCCAGGTAGGGAAATCACAAAAGAGGTGAATCTGCTCAGCTGGATCAGAGGTTCATTTTAGAAACGTTTCGTCACTCACCAGGTGACTTCTTCAGTCTGAGCTGAAGGTTTTCAGTGAAAAGGTCTAATCGTGGGTTGGACTTTTTCCCCCAGTTGTTGTTAAAATATACTGATATACGGAAGTGGGACATTGGCTGTGGTCTGGCATTCAATCAGCTTCCATATTGAAAGGATTGCATATGTTCAACAAGGTTTTAATCTAAGCTGCTTGATAACATATTTTTTGGCAGTTTAGTGGCATACTTCCTCTGTCCCAAGGCACCTGGGGGGTTCTGTATCTAACTCTTTATCTCCTTCCCTGCCACAGGAATCTTGAAATCCACTTGCTCCATTCGGCAATTTTCTTATCTGGGATATCCACTAGCAGTGTTTGAAAAATATAGCAGCCTTTGGAGGATGTTAACTATTACAACTCCTTGGATCAGTCCCAAGAGGAGAAATAAACTCCACATGCCCAAGTCATTTACAAGTTTGGAACGCAGTGGGTCACAATTTCCTGAGGCTGGTCTTGGTAGATCCTTTGGTATCTGCACACCTAAATATTTCCTACTGTGTGCCTCCCTAATGTAATGTTTGTTTCTGAAGACTAACTGTGTATTTAACTGTTAAGAGCTGGGATTTACGAGTGTTCAGTTTGTACCCTGGGGAATAGTTATGATCTAAACTCACTCTTCTCACCTGGAAAGCACAATGTGATTTCTGCCAAGCTTAAGTATGTCAAGTTATTTTTGTGTGTAGCCCATTATCTCAAATTATAAATTTGCCTCAGGGGGCTTTACACTAACACAACATCCTGTGCGTGGACCCTCACATCAGATAAGCAACAACAACCTTAGATTTACAAAAAAGAAAAAGATAAAAAATAGGAACAAACCTCAGGGAGAGCAACAGAGGAGGGATCTCTCTCCCAAGACAGACAGACACACTGTGATTGTTGTGTATACAGAATAAAAACCAATTTGCTGAATGTATCTTGCAGGAGCTCAATTGGTAGAATGTTTTTTGCCATCGGAAGGTTGCAGGTTTGATCCCAGCACCCACAGAGAAGTGTGTCAAAGTGTCCTCAAGCAATACACTGTTCCCTAACTGCTCACTGGCGACCTGTACAGGGTGTTTCCCCGCCTTTCACCGAATGAGTGCTGAGATGGTCTCCAGTTCCCTGTGACTCGATTTTGGATTAGCTGTTGTAGATGTATGTATGGATCTTACAGTATGTCCCATTTAGTTCAGTGACTTAACAATTTGACCACCATCTATCTTAGTGGTCTGTCGGTGGCCGGGGACCTACTGTCCAGTGTGCTCTTTAAGGTTTTCTTTCAATAATGTCTCAATAAAAGATTTCATGGAAGGCGAGTTTTCCGTAGCCCCTTTCTTCACTGATTCCATGGTTCCAAATGTCTTCTGGATCAATCCTCATGGTCTGTTAGCATAGCTTCTAGTTTGGTTTGCAGTTTTACCACAAAAAAAGGTGAATTGGTTCAATCGGATGAGTAGTTTATTCAGAAACATTTTGTCACTCAAATGGGTGACATCTTCACTCTGAGCTGACTGCAAGTATCCAGACCCTTATAAACAATACAGTGCATACCACACAACAAAAGGCTGGTTTCATATGCAAGTTGGTCATTGATTGCATATTTAGTGGTAATGATTGCTATTCACATGGGATTAGGGAAATGTTGCAATCACAGCATTGTAAGAGAGATCACTCCCCTGTTGCCCTCCCTGAGGTTCCTTCCTATTTTCTCCTAGTTAAATGGGCTTTAAAGGAGTTATTCACAGAGGACTCGGGAATATTTGCAATCACAGCCTTTTAAGATGACAACATATTTACTTTTTGGCTCCCACCCCTGTTCAAGAATGGTTGTTCCCTCTTGTCATAAATGGCCTCTTTAACCCCTTTTCAAACCAGCATTATCCCCTATCAAGGATGTGTACATCCTCATCTTTGAAAGAGTGGCCACTAGTCTGTAGATGAGTGTAGACTGCAGAGTCCTGGCCTGATGTGTTGGCTCTCCTGTGTTGTGCCATTCTCTTGGCCAGCGTGTGCTTGGTTTCCCTGACATACAATTCACTGCAGTTCTCTTGGCATTTAACAGTATACACGATAGTGTTCTGTTTGTGCCAAGGGATCCGATCCTTGGGGTGGACCAACTTTTGGCATAGTGTATTTTGGTGTTTGAAAGCAACTGAGATGCGATGTTTGGAAAATACACATCTCACCTGTTCTGAATCCCCCGCCACATACAGATTAGAAACTACTAGTTTGCACTTAGGCAGCTCATCTTCTCCTTCACTTGGCTAGTGCACTGTTTGGGAGACTCCATGGCTTAAACAAATGCCCAAATTGGGGCAAATTGGGATACATCTACTAAACCAGGGCCGGTTTAACATGAGATTTCTCTCAGCAGGGACATTTTCAGCTTGGTGGTACAGAGTCCTGATACCTCCCAGTTTATGCTCCAGTGGGTGGTGAGAGTGGAGCCATAAATACTGATCAGTATGTGTGAGTTTACAGTAAACATTCACAATCAACTGTCCCCATCAATAATCTTAATTTCATAATCCATTTTCACAATCCAGTTGAACCGATTCATCATTTTTGTGATTCACTTAACTGGATTGTTGAGCATGGATCAAGATGTCTGCAGTTTTATTTGCTCTAAGAGAGTTATTCCATGCCGAGTTATTCTCTCCTCTGTTTCTGCAATTCTTTTTAAGCCTCGTCACACCTTCCTTGATTTCACTCAGCCTTTCACTCTTCTCTTGGCAAAAGGCTCACAATTGTTGAAGGATTGCGTCCAAGTTCGCAATGCTTTCCTCTGGCTTTTCCTCTGAGCTATGCCGCCCCGGCATAGCTCAGTGGGTAGAGTGGTCGTCTGGCAATCAGAAGGTTGCAGGATCGATCCCCGGTCCTGCATACAGCATGTTGAGGTGTCCTTGAGCAAGACACTTAACCCCTAACTGCTCCCCGAGCGCCATATGTTGGCAGCTCACTGCTCCTATACAATAGGTTGGGTCAAAAATGCAGAGAAATCCAAATTTCCACTTGCGGGACTGATAAGGGAATCCTTACATCTCAGAAGCTAGCTGGATAATGTTAGCACAACACTTGTCTGCACAGTATTTGTCAATTCCAGTGTGCTGATTAGGCTTTTTATTTTCATTTATCTATTTATTTTTACTGGATTGATTTGTGATAATGGGCTATACGAATAAAATTGACTTGACTTGACCTCTGCTGACTCCTATTAAGCATATTGCATTTCCTTACTAAACATTACACTACTAATAATTTGTGACCAAGTTCCTAGGGCTTAAGATATATATTGGGTGGAGCTGCTAAGTTTGGCTACCACTGCATGTCTGTTCTGGGATTTTGAATTCTAGTAACATAAAAAAAGATCAAGTTACTCTATACACCATGAATTTGTATTATATAGAGTTTTATGTATATTTTTTGAATCAATTTTTAACTGCATATATGTAAATAATTTTGTGGTTTACAATACTTATTATTAAGACATGATGGGCATGTGTAAATCTTGGCATTTATTTTCTCTGCATTCACTTAAATTTGAAGCACCTGATTCTGTCAGAGGATGTGGAAGAGAATAGCCAGGAGGTGCATTTGGGAAGGGGCAGAATAGTTCAAGAGGTAGGGTGGTCGTGGTGGGCCTGAGAGTACATCTGTCGACGTCTTACAATACCGTGATTGCAAATATTCCCCAATCCTTTGTGAATGGTGCTCATTGCCACTAAATGTGCAGTTGATCAACCAACTTGCATATGAACCCAGTCTATTTTTGTGTGGTATCAATGTACCGTTTATAAGGTGGGGGGATTCAGATTGTTTTCAGCTCAGACTGAAGAAGTCACCTGGTGAGTGACAAAATGTTTCTTAATGAACTTCTGATCCAGTTGAACTGATTCCCCTCTTTTTTGTGATTTCCATTCCTGGATTATTGAGCATGCATCAAGACAAGTCATAGAAACAGATTTATCTGAATATCTTTATTGAGGAAAGGTTGAAATTAAAGCAAGCTTAATTCGATAATGGGACCTGGGTTTATTTTACTCTCTTTTGCTCTATATGTGAATGTAAACATCTTCATTGATTTTATTTCAGTTTCATGAAACCGCACATATGAAGGATCAACCAACATGAACCTGTTAACAGGATAGCTGGGTAACAGCTAGCTCCCTGGCAGGAATGTATGAATCCTCACATATCGTTGTCCCTAAATGTACCATAAAGTAAAAAAAAAATCAAAGGCAGGCAAAGAAAAAAGTGGTACGCTTGCTTATGAAGATGTTATGTTATTTTACTAGTTCGAGGCAATGTGATGTATTGAAAGAGCCAATCCATAGACCAATACATAGACCGATTTCAGAAGAATCCACATATATCCAGGTTTAGACGTATTTTAACTATGTGAACCCCTCAATTAAGATGTTGATAGAAACTGACTCGTTCCAAATTCTATTTTTACTGGCTTCATATGAATATACTGGTGATGCCATTTCAGCAAAACCTCTTATCTTATCTATCCCTGTCTCTTGGCTTTCCTGATTCTTTGGTTCATCCTCTTTTTATGTTGCTTTTTTCTTGTATTCAATCTTCCTTTCTCGTCTTTTCTGTTCCTGCCCTGTCCTCTAATGCCCTAGTTATACCTCCCAGGGGATGTGATGTGAAGACGAATGTAGATCTAGGTGATTGTTAAGACTAGATCAGCTTCTTGATCAGATCCTGCTCTGCCCTAGGACTGTAGCAAGGCTGTTCAAGTGGTTAATGTTCTATGGCCCTGGTCCTCTTTATTTCATTGGTCACTGGGTGACCTAACCATAACTCTTAAAAAAAACTCCAAAGATTGAAGACGTGATTATGAAGGACTGCACTAAAGATTGCAATTTATGATTGTAAGTGCGGCCCAAAAAAAACTTCACCTGTCTTTCATGCACGTAGAACTCATCAGACATGCCAGAGACCATCACCAGTCGAGATGCAGCAAGGTTTCCCATCATTGCCAGCTGTACTCTGTTTGGGCTCTACCTCTTCTTCAAGGTAACACAGTTTCCCAACCCTTTTGCAAGGTTTCCTTTACTCATATCTCACCCTGAATGTAATTTTTTTTTACTTGTATTGCCCTAAAAAAGTATCCACTGTTGCTGCACTTCGATTTGTTATTTTCTTTCTGTTTATATTATAGGTGTTTTCTCAGGAGTACATTAACCTGCTTCTTTCAGTCTACTTCTTTGTCTTGGGAATCTTGGCTCTGTCTCACACAATGAGGTAACAAACATACAGGAACACAGGATTATTTTGATTGTTGGGTTGGGGTGTAGAGCGCAACGTCAACAAACAACTGTTCTTGTTCTGCCCCTCTTTCATGTGATTATTTCATTCCTCATACTCTCCTCTTTTTCTTTTTTTCTCTAGTCCTTTCATGTCCAGGGTATTTCCATCTTCTCTCTCTAACAAACAGTACCAACTGCTCTTTACTCAGGGCTCAGGAGAGTCCAAGGAAGGTAAGAACTACAACCCAATATACTGTTGTGTACGTCGTTGATTTGGCCTTGGCCACAACACACCATTTAGACTACACCTGGGCATTATACAGCCCATAGGCCAGAACCGGCCCTCATGGTAGTTCTGCCTGTTGCAAGAGCTCTAAGACAAACCACACAATTTTTCTTATGAAGCTAAAAAAAGTAAAACAAATGCTTGAAATGCTTGTGTGTCATGAGTGTATGTGCCTTCTTCCTGTCACAATTGACATTGACATTGAAATTTACTGGAAGTCATTGTGGCATTTGTTGACATATATCAGGTTGTTCTCATTTTGTTTGTGCAACACTGTTGGTGGAGGCACAATTTGGAGTACCTGCTAGACAAAATGAGCACTAAAAAGAGAAAGGTTGGTATTGAATGTGGAGTGTTTAGAAAGTTATGGACTACAACGTATTTTTACAATAGGGTTGGTGGTAAAGTTGTTCTTAGTTTGCAAAGAACATATAGCTCAGTGGGTAGAGCGGTCGTCTGGCAATCACAAGGTTGCAGGTTTGATTCCCGGTCCTGTATACAGCATGTTGAGGTGTCCTTGAGGGAGACACTTAACCCCTAACTGCTCCCTGAGCGCCATATGTTGGCAGCTCACTACTCCTATACAATAGGTTGGGTCAAAAATGCAGAGAAATCCAAATTTCCCCTCGCGGGACTGATAAGGGAATCATTAAATTAAATTGTGGCCATGTCAGGCTTAGGAGCTAAGCTTCTATGGGCTCTGTCCATGCACATCGAAGGTTGAATGTGTTCTCCCAACAATTCCAGAATTAATGTAGTAATAAACTCCATTGGCTTTATTCCCTCTGCATGTTCTTTTATCCTGACAATTCAAATATTCTGCCGTCTCGTGTATCTTTCCAGGTACATTACCTTGACTATTAGCACACCATTCTCCTTAGTTAAGGAGGCTTGTGCTAGCTAGCTTAACAGAGTGAATTCTTTTATTAAGATCATTACATCCCTCCTCCACACTTGTAATTCTCTGGCCAAAAGCATTGAACGTTGTTTGAAGAGATGCAATAAATTGTTGAGGTGATGTCTTTCTGAACCTTTACCTCTGCCGGGTACAGATTTCAGAATAAGGACAAGAAACTTCTAAGAGATACGATTCTTAGTACATTTATTGATAGCATACACTTCAGAGAATAATTAGCTGCAGCGGTAAAGTACAGAATGCATTCCGGAGATCAGGCGCACATTACCATCCAGGTCTGTGCCCCAAGCTGATCTGCCGAGTGTCTCAGCGGTACCTTTTTTATACCTTAAACTGGGAGGAATTGCATGACTTCAGTTCCGTCAACGGATCTTCTTTATCAGCTCTTCGTACACTATGCGTCTGTTTGTGGTTTGCGTGTCCTTGTAGCAGACCCTCCCTTAAACGTGGGTGTAATAAAGTATAGCCTGGATTAGGATGGGTCAATGTGTCAGCTAAAACCCTTTGTATATCCTTGGAGCAGACCCTCTCTTAGACATGATATGGTATGATAGGTATGATAAAGTATATCCTGAATTACAACGGGTCAGCTATGCGGTTAGAACAGCAGTTTATCTTTTAGTAGAAACAAAGATGCAGTTTGCAGGATACAACTTGAGTTGGACTGTCCGGGTTTTATTAGACAGAGAAAATGTTTTCATTACTTATTTTATATTTTCCACAAAATGCACAAAATTCCTCTTGAAATTAGTCGATTGAAGCTTGTACTGCGCCAACTGCTTTCACAACCATCTCCATGCTCTTAGTATTAGCATCCGCTTCAGAATTAGCTGTCGTATTCGCAGCATTTTATTTTACATTGAACGACTTTCTCTTGTCTCTTTTCGCGGACTTTGACAATTAGGTATTAAAACTTGATGTTCAAGGCAGTTGTACGTTTAGAGTATTGTAAGGTTCACAATATGTGAATTTAACAAGTTTTTGCAGGAGCTCCGGTAGACACGTCTACTCACTAGGCATTCTCAAACTCGCCCCGAGAGGTCCGTTTTACATGTCACGTTTGTATATCAGCTGTATACTATAAGTATCTAGCGCATTCATCATCAGGTACAATTCTGTTATCCTGAGCATTTTTATGCTGTAAATTGTTTCTTATTCTGTGTGCACATCATCCATTTCACAGCTGTCCCTCCTGGGGGAGAGATCCCACCTCTGTGGCTCTCCCTCAGGGTTCTTCCTATTTTTCTCCCTGTTAAACGAGTTTTTAAGGGAGTTTTTCCTCATCAGATGTGAGGGTCTAAGGACAGGATGTTGTGTTAATGTAAACTCCTCTGAGGCAAATTGTTAGTTTGTGATAATGGGCTATACAAATAGAATTGAATTAATTTGACTTGACATGACATTGTGTGAAGCACAATGACACTTTTACTGACCAAGATTAAAATAAATCACTTGCACTTTTGGATTATTTCACTGCTTATTTGTTGAGCAGTCTCCCCTCCATTGGAGATCTCCTTGAAGATGTGTTTGTGTCTGTGTATCTCTATCTATCTATCTATCCATCCATCCATCCATCCATCCATCCATCCATCCATCCAATTTAATCTTGTATCTTTCTGTAACGGAGCCTCGCAGCCAAACATTTTCATATAAGTGTACTTGTACAACTGTAGTTACAATATACATCTTGAATAAAGAACTGGCAGCTGATGTCCCTGCTCTGAACTTATTAAAACATATTTTCTTCGTTGTTAACTTACAGACAAAATAAATGATGAAGGAGGTTATCCATGTTGACCAGATCTATTGACATTTGACATCCAACATTGGTTCTTGGGCCGGGTGAATGTTGGGCCCCAGGATAAAGTCTCTGGACAAGTTGCTATTTATCCTTTGGATGGTGTCAGGGTGGAAGTCTTTCAGTTGACCTTACCACTTTGATGTTGGGTGATGTGGTGGAGGCTTTCTCTGTCAAGCTTAGTGACTCTGATACTATTCTCTATCGCTCCCCTGACAGCAATTCCATGATATATTGGGTGTTTGGACACCACCAGTTGCCCACAGCATGGTCAGGGATTTTTTTTTATTTTTTTATTTTTTATTTTTTTGTAATTAGACTCAATGAGGTTGACAATTGCTGGTCATTGTCTGTGCTGGTCTGGGGGGTGATGTTGATTAGGGGTCTGGGGATGAGTCTAAGGTAGGTGTTGATCTGCGTGATGGGGGGGATCCGGGTGTGATGTTAGTCTGTGGGCTCGAGATGGAACTGGGGTTAGTGGGAGGTTATTGAATTGGCGGGTCCTTTTTGCTCTCAATAAAGCTCACTAGGGTCTTGGTTGTGGTCTGGGAATACATCTAGCTATTATATCAGGTCTTGTGTAGCTTTCTCATTCCTCAAGCTCCTCTGATAGAATAGTCAGTTATCTTCCATTGCTCTTTCTCACTTCTCACAGCTCTCTCACCTCCTCTGTCAGAGCCAAAAGGGTGCGGGTGGTCCCTGTTTTTTTTTTTTAGTTTTTAAGGAACTGGTTTTGGGGGATGCTTTTTCTTTTTAGTCATTTAGTCCTAAATATCTAGCCAGGAAGAATGGTACGCACACGCTGAAAAACTTCATTTTGGCGACTGGCAGATTAACCATCTGGCTGAGCCCTAAAAACTGGGCCCAGGTGGAGAACCGTCTGAACCTTGTGCATATTGTTGCAGGACTGCTGAAGGTTCAACTCAGAGCATGCCTACTAAAATCTGGGGGCTTTCAGTCTAAAATGTGCAGAAGAGGGAGTATTGGGATCAGTGCGCAATTATGAATGGCTGTGTTGTTTGTTTATGTTTTCACTTTTGCTTATAAAGGTGATGTCATTTTGTATGTATACTTATTGTAGTGCTTGATTAAAGGCTTTGTAAAAACAAATATTTCTCTCTCTCACCCCCCCTCACTTTCTTACAGTCTCTCACTCACCCACTCTCTTTCTCTCTTATGTCTTTCTCATTCCAGAGATAGTCAACTATGAATTTGATACCAAAGACCTGGTATGTCTGGTCATTAGCAGTGTCGTAGGAGTCTGGTATCTGCTCAAAAAGGTAAAACTTCATTGAGAAAATAGTTCTGCTTGATTTTAAAGTAGGTCCATGTATTGTGTACAGTTTGATTTGAATGAGTAGTCTTTTGTGACACAAGGTCAACTGAAAATAAGTGCACGTATCCTAGTTAATATTGAGTATCGGTGAACTATTAATACCAGTGAAATAATGGTAATTTATTCCGAATAACGTCTTAGTAAATGCAACAGGTATTCAAATGACAGCCAGTAAGTGTCTTAATGACATCACAGCTCTAGATGACCAATAACTTGTCATTTTTCTTGTGTAATAACAGCACTGGATTGCAAATAACCTGTTTGGTCTGGCATTTGCACTCAACGGTGTGGAGCTTCTTCACTTAAATAATGTCAGCACTGGCTGTATCCTGTTGGGGGGCCTGTTTGTCTACGATGTCTTCTGGGTGAGGAACACAAGCTCCTGTACAGCCTACACAAAATACAAGAAACATGTCTATTCTTGTGTTCTGTGACTCCTTTGTAAAATCTACATCTATAAACGTAGGACTTAAACTTTTTTGTGTCAGGATGGCCGAGTGGTCTAAGGCGCTGCGTTTAGGTCGCAGTCTACTCTGGAGGCGTGGGTTCAAATCCCACTTTTGACGGTTCATTTTCACTTCAGCCATTAACCACTGACTGTGACCTGAGACTAATTAATCAAAATATATGTTGGGGGCGGCATAGCTCAGTTGGTAGAGCGGTCCCTGGCAATCGGAAGATTGCAGGTTCGATTCCCGGTCCTGCATACAACATGTCGAGGTGTCCTTGAGCAAGACACTTAACCCCTAACTGCTCCCCGAGCGCCATATGTTGGCAGCTCACTGCTCATATACAATAGGTTGGGTCAAAAATGCAGAGAAATTCAAATTTCCCCTTGTGGGACTGATAAGGGAATCCTTTCCTTTCTTTCTTTCTTAAACCTGTGTATAAACTTTCTCCATTTCTGTTCTTGGCCCAAGTGCATAAAAACATGAAATCAATCAAAAGTCTTTACATAGATTCTCCCAACTGTTATTTGATAACCTTTGGTGTTTCTAAAGGTTTCTGCTCTACTGTATGAAACATAATTGTTGATAAGGTGAAACATTCCTTCTCATAGAAATGACCATGTCTTCAGCAGTGTTGTTGAATATGATCTTAGATCAGAAGGCTTGCTAATCATATCCCTTATGTTGTGGAAATCTGCTGTCAACATCACTTCAAGCCTAATGAGTGTTTCATGGTACAATGTTAAAAAGCCAATGTTTTTAAGTAACAAGTATAGTTGTAATCAGGCGAGAAAAATAAGTAGGGACTCAGCCAGGTCACATTCTCTTTGTTTATCCCCTTGCCATCTGGGAAGAAATATAGGGCCATTGAAGCTCAAACCAGTAGACTGAAGAGCTGCTTCTTTTCCAGAACTCTAGACTCTATAGCCCCACAACCTCTCATAGCTGTTTGGGACTGAGGTCTTTGCCATGCATAAGTGCGTTGTAGGCGTTGTATGCAGATAGAAGAAACTAGTTCAAAATAATTGTACAGTACATTTTTACAGTGGGGAAAACAAGTATCTCACCCCCTGCCGATTTTGTGAGTTTTTCCTCTTACAATGAAATGAACAGTCTATACTTTTCATAGTAGGTTCATCTTAATAGTGACAAATATGTAAAAAATCCCAGAAAATCAAAGTATAGGAATTTTAAACATTTATCTGTGTTTTATTAAGGAAAATAAGTATTTCACCCCATACAAAATGGCAAGAATTCTGGCTTCAACAGACTCGTTATGTAACCAGGAGGCACACAGATTCGTCCTCTTACTTAATTAGTACAACTAATTAAGTACTTATTACCTGTATCAAAGACACGCGTCCACAGAATCAACCTATTCATCAGATTTAACCTCTCCACAATGGGCAAGACCAAAGAACGGTCTAAGGACATCAGGGACAACATTTTAGCCCTGCACAAGACTGGAATGGGCTACAAGACCATTGGCAAGCAGCTTGGTGAGAAGGAGTCAACTGCTAGTCTGATGGGGCGGCATAGCTCAGTGGGTAGAGAGGTCATCTGGCAATCAAAAGGTTGCAGGTTTGATTCCCGGTCCTGTATACAGCATGTTGAGGTGTCCTTGAGGGAGACACTTAACCCCTAACTGCTCCCCGAGCGCCATATGTTGGCAGCTCACTGCTCATATACAATAGGTTGGGTCAAAAATGCAGAGAAATCCAAATTTCCCCTTGCGGGATTGATAAGGGAATCATTATCATTATCAATATAATTACAAAATGGAAGAAACACCAAACATCAATCTCCCCGGGTCTGGGGCCCCACACAGGAGCGTGCATGAAGACCACTCATGGAGTGGTCCTGATAAAGACAAAGGTGAGGGAACAACCCAGAACTACATGGTAGGAGCTTATTGATAATCTCAAGGCATAGCTCAGTGGGTAGAGCGGTCGCCTGGCAATCGGAAGGTTGCAGGTTCGAATCCCGGTCCTGCATACAGCATGTCGGGGTGTCCTTGAGCAAGACACTTAACCCCTAACTGCTCTCCGAGCGCCATATGCTGGCAGCTCACTGCTCCTATGTAATAGGTTGGGTCAAAAATGCAGAGAACAAATTTCCCCTTGCGGGACTGATAAGGGAATCATTATTATTATTATTATTATTATTAAGGCAGTTGGGATTACAGTCACCAATATGACCATTGGTAACACACTATGCCGTCATGAATTGAAATCCCAAATTCCCCTGCTCAAGAAGGCACATGTCCAGGCCTGTCTGAAGTTTGCCAATGAGCACCTGGATGATGCACTTTCTCCCAAGCCTCAGAGGAGGCTTGGGAGAAAGTGCTGTGGTCAGATGAGACTAAAGTCCCGCTCTTTGGCTCAGCTCGACTTGCTGTGTTTGGAGGGAAAAAAAACTGACTTGGACCCAAAGAACACCATCCCCACCACTAAGCATGGCACGAGAATAATATGCTTTGGGGCTTTTTCTGCTAAGGGGACAGAACGATTCCACCAGATCAAGTGGAGGATAAACGGGGCCATATACTGGGAAATTTTGGGTGAGAACCTCCTTCCCTCAGCCAGGACATAGAAAATTGATCGTGGATTGGTGTTCCAGGATGATAATGACCCAAAAAATATGGCTAAGGCAACAAAGGAGTGGCTCGAGGAGAAGCTCATTAAGGTCATGGAGGGGCCTAGTCAGTCTCCGGACCTTAATCTTATAGAGTATCTGCTAAGGGAGCTGAAGCCTCGAGTTGCCAAGCAACAACCTACAAACCTTAAGGATTTGGAGAGGAGTGGGCCAAAATCCTTCCTGGGATCTGCGCAAACTTAGTGACTAACTACAAGAAATGTTTGACCACTGTACTTGTCAACAAGGGTTTCTACACCAAGTACTTAGTCATGTTTGCTTGAGCGTGAAATACTTATTTTCCTCGATGAAACACAAATAAATGTTAAAAATCCATATACTATTATTTCCTGGCATTTTAAAAAAATATTCTGTCTCTCCCTGTTAGTATGAACCTACCATGAAAAATATAGACCGCTCATTCATTTTAATGGGGCAAACTCACAAAAATCAGCAGGGGGTTAAATACTTCCATTTGCAGTCAAAATTATTCAACCCCCACTGCAAATCAGGTTTATTAGTCAAATATACAAACTAGCAGCTGTTTACGAAAACAAATCTAACAAGAACATTTTAAATAACTCAACACAACTAATATTTCAGGTGGTTTTTCCAAATTCAAAACAAAATGCTGCTTTTAATGCTTACAGCCGTCTCAAATTATTCAACCCCCTCATGACAAACATCTTTAGTACTTGGTAGAACACCCTTTTGCTGTTATGACCTGCTGCAAACATGACGTATACCCAGACACCAACTTTTGGCAGCGTTCCTGGGGAATCTTAGCCCATTGCTCATAGGTGAAGCACTCCAACTCGCTAATACCCTGGAGTTTGCATGCAGCAACTGCCTTTTTCAAATCCCACCAAAGATTTTCAATGGGGTTCAAGTCAGGTGACTGTGATGGCCACTCTAGTATCTTCCAGGACTTCTTCTGAAACCAAGCATTAGTGGACTTTGAGGTATGCTTGGGATCATTGTCCTGCTGGAAGGTCCAATGATGCCCAACCTTCAGGTCATAAAAGCCAAAGGGTGCTCTACCAAGTGCTAAAGATGTTTGTAATTAGGGCGTTGAATCATTTTGAGACTGCAATAGTCAATAAAAGCAGCATCTTTGTTTAATTTCGAGAAACCAGCTAGTATATTAGTTGTGTTGAGCTATTTAAAATGATCTTGATTGATTTTTTTTTGTGAGCAGCTGGTAGTTTGTATATTTGACTAATAAACTTTTTTTCCAGTGGGGGTTGAATAATTTTGATTGCAACTGTATTTTCCTCACTGTGTATTGCACTATCTGTACTGTCACTGTATACTTGCCCCATCCAAGTGCTTTATTTGATGTTAATAGAAGACACTGCCTCATTATATTTATTTTGTATTTTAACTCATTTTTCTAGTCTCTATAATTGATCTTGTTTTATATTTCACATTTCTATTTTTTCTATTTCTTTGAGCGACCAAGCATAATTTGGTTGTAAATCAACAATGACAATAATGTATCTCAATCCCAGGTCCAGAATAATGTCTTCTATCATTTTACTGTTAATTTGGTCCCTTTTACATTTGAAATGAAATGTCTTGTAAATCAACCCTAATTGTACAGAGGTTAACGGTATGAGAATGCACCTTCTGAGCCAATTATAAACTAATTGAGACCACATTTCAAAAACACCAAGTGTGATCATTTCGATGTTAAACATTGGTGTAAGTACTAATACACATTTGTTGTTATGACCATTAAAATAAGTGGATGAGTTATGAGAAGCTAAAAAAACAATTATAAATTATGAAATAATATGAAACATTTTGAACTGTAATATAGTAATATAGAGAAAAATGGAGAAAAGTAGCATACCCTGTCACCAGGTACCAAGTAGTCTTTGCTGCTGTATGGCCAAGTGAGTGTATTTCCCCTGGATAGTATTGGTATCTGCTGGATTCTCATAGGCAAATCCAGATGTCATGTTTAATGTGAAGGTTAGATAGATAGCCTTCACCATTGAATGAAGCAGACAAGATAAATTCTATGCTGTATACGTCTGTTTTCCCATCAGGTGTTTGGAACCAACGTCATGGTAACGGTTGCCAAGTCCTTTGAAGCTCCTATCAAATGTAAGTGCAGAGATTATTGATATAAGTTGAATCATTTGACACTGCAGTAGTCATTAAAAGCAGTATTTTTGTTCTATTTGGAGAAAAGACCTGTAATATTAGTTGAGTTGAGGTATTTAAAATGTTCTCTTTTGATTTGTTTTCGTAACAGCTGTTAGTTTGTATATTTGACTAATAACCCTGATTTACAGTGGAGGTTGAATAATTTTGATTCTAACTGTAGATGGATAGATAGATAGATAGATAGATAGATAGATAGATAGACAGACAGACAGACAGATAGATGGATATACACAAGTAAAACTAGTTTTTTATATGTAGCTATTTATTAGAATATTATTGAATCAGAGGAGGAACAGTTCTAATCTTTATATAATGGAAAAAAGTCGGCTGACAAAGTGAGTCAGATCTATCCCACTCCATCTTTTTGTCTTTCTCTGTTTCCTTCACCTCCCATCCCTTTCAGTGGTGTTTCCTCAAGACCTGTTGGAGAAGGGTTTGGAGGCCAGCAACTTTGCCATGCTTGGTCTTGGAGATATTGTAATCCCTGGGATCTTTATTGCCCTGCTGCTGCGCTTTGATGTCAGGTAACAACACTCTCTCTTTCTGCTCTTCAATGAGAATCTAGCATTCACCCCCTCAACAGGCCACCCCCAGACTGCTTCACAACTATCTGTGGATCCTTGGCAAATTATAGAAATGTATTATTACTATTACAGTATTCTTTATTTTTATAGCAGTAGAAGCCTAGTTTGAATGAAAATCCAAGTTAGCCAGTAACCATAGCTCTAGTGAACAGTATTTTGAAAGGAAATATCCTCAAAATTCAGAGCCAAGAGCAACAAAAATTAATGGGCTGAAATTGTCCTATCAATTATGTATTTTTGTTGTTTTGAATGAAAAGGACATTTTGTTTTGAGTGTAACAGTATTGTTTCTTGACTGGCTATAATAAACTGACCTTTGATTCATTGAAAAATGTCTTTGTTTACCCTTAAGATTTGTATTCGAGTACACCCGGTCTTGAGGAATCTTAAGTATTTGATTGTTCCTTAAGTTTCCAGTATCCCCCTAGACATTATTAACCATTCTCTCTCTCTCTCTCTCTCTCTCTCTCTCTCTATCTCTCTCTCTGTGTGTGCGTATGTGTCCTACCCACCTCCAGTCTAAAGAAGAACAGTAGGACATATTTCTATTCGAGTTTTCTAGCCTATATCTTTGGCTTGGGCCTCACCATCTTCGTTATGCACACCTTCAAACATGCACAGGTATCCTCTTACAGCTTGTTTCATGCAGAGCTTGGTAAAAGCAATGTGTTCTGATCTGTCAGTTGACTTGTCAAACTACAAAGAAAAATTCCTCAATGTCCAAAGTTTGTGCTGACAATAGTCTTCTTCAATGTATTATGGGACTTGTTTAAAAATTCTCAAGTAAAGATTCATATTCAAGCTTCCACAATAAGCTTTCAGATTATGTGTTTTTACGTATCACAATTAATCTCTATGTTGTGAGGGTATACGTGGACCTAGATGGAGCATAAGGAATTTAGGCCAGATGCCCTTTCTGACACCCTGCAGTGGGATCAAAACTGTGATGCCTGGCAAATTATTTCCTGATGCGTGCACTCTGCCACTGGGCTACCACAATAATACAATTCTTAGTTCTATTGCTAAATTATTCTGGCCAAATAAACAGATCGGGTTTGTTCATAATCTTTTACACAGCTGCATTTAACTATGAAAAATAATGCTAAAGTTTTTCACTGAAATGCACTCCAATTCAAAAAATGTGATGCAGTTGAAGCTGCTAATAGTGGTTGTGGGGGTGGCATACTCAGTGGGTAGAACGGTCATATGGCAATCGGACTGTTACTGGTTCGATCCCCGGCCCTGCAGAAAACATATCGAGGTGTCCTTGAGCAAAACACTGAACACCTAACTTCTCCCCGAGCGCCATATGCCGGCAGCTCACTACTCCTATACTATAGGATGGGTTAAAATGCAAAGAAATCAAAATTTCCCCTTGTGGGACTGATAAGGGAAACAATCATCCATCCATGCATCTTATGGTTATAGTTACTAGCCAATTTATACCAATTAAATAAGCAAATCATTCTTTTACTAACACTGTTTAAATAATCCAGTTGCTGTGATCAAAGAGTTATCTTAATGTAATCAGTTTTGGTTTTTCACACACTGGTGAAGGAAAAAAATCAAATATTTAACTGAATTTAACATTTAGATATTTAACAGCTTCTCATAAAATTTATGAAATGGTGACCTGTCCAGGGTGTTTCCCAGTCTTTCGCCCAGTGAGTGCTGGATTTGGTTCCAGCATTACCCTGCGACCAACTTTGCAGTTGATGATAGATGGTGGGATAGTAAACTTTTGTAGAAGCACCATAGAAAGTATCCTCAGGCGCTGTGTCGAAGTGTGGTATGCCAATAACACTGCCAAAAAACAGAATGATTTGGCGTGGGTGGTAAAATTGGCAGTGAAGATTGTAAGAATTGTGCTCCCAAATTTGTATATAGTTTATGCTAGCCATCTACTTAAGAAGGCTAGCAACATAAGTGGGGACCCAACCTTCCCAGTTGACAGTCTGTTTGTCCTTTTGCCTTTACGGAAGAGACATCGGGCCATCGAAGTCCAAACTAGCAAACTGTAGAGTAGCTTCTTCCCAAGAGCTGTAGCCTCCATCATCCCATAACCTGATGCAGCTGTTGGGAACTGAGGTCTTTGCCACCTAAAACATGTTTTGTTTTATATACAGTGAGAAGACGCTACTTCTAATTTGTTGTATAATACATTTTTATATTGCTGCTTTATACTGTCTGTACTGTCATTTTACTACTTAATTATAATATTTTTTCACTTACTCCCATGATACTAAATGGCACCACCTCAACTCTGAAAATCTAAAATCCGCTTCTGGGTGGTGAAAGCTTACTTTCATTTTTAGGCCTCATTGTGCTGTCTTTAAAAATGTACTTTAGGTAATGGTACGCAATGTTGCTATAGGCTAACCTTTGGTCAGTTTTTCAATTCCTGTTTCAAGCAGCTGATATTTTGCTATAGTAAAACAGCAGAGAGTAGGCTACTTGGCGGCATGGCTCAGCGGTCGTCTGGCAATCGGAAGGTTGCAGGATCGATCCCCGGTCCTCTATATAGCATGTCGAGGTGTCCTTGAGAAAGACACTTAACCCCTAACTACTCCCCGAGCGCCATATGTTGGCAGCTCAGTGCTCCTATAAAATAGGTTGGGTCAAAAATGCAGAGAAATCCAATTTTCCCCTTGCGGGACTGATAAGGGAATCATTATTATTATTATTATTTTCATGAAGGGAATCCATAAATTGCAAAGGTTCTCTGTTTTATCACATTATATTTAATAGGTGTATACATGTTAAGGGAAAACATACCAGCAAAAAAAACAACAACTCTGCTTCACTTAAAGTGTTTGAATCCTTATTGCAATCATATTGACTTAGATGGATTTGATCCACGGCGGCATAGCTCAGTGGGTAGAGCGGTTGCCTGGCAATCGGTACATTGCAGGTTCGATTCCCGGTCCTGCATACAGCATGTCGAGGTGTCCTTGAGCAAGACACTTAACCCCTAAATGCTCCCCGAGCGCCATATGTTGGCAGCTCAGTGCTCCTATAAAATAGGTTGGGTCAAAAATGCAGAGAAATCCAATTTTCCCCTTGCGGGACTGATAAGGGAATCATTATTATTATTATCATTATTATCCACATAAATAATTTCCACTGTATTTGGGACAGTGCTGTTTGATAATTAGCATTCACTCACAAGAACGACAGAAAGGAAATAGTTATGAACATTTGATGGTGACATTAGTGTCGTATGAAAATAAATTTAGTAAAAGTCTCATAAAGACCTTAGGTTAATTCACCTGTCCTTAAACATACCTCTCTGTTTCTTTGACTCGTACCTTTTTCCAATGCACTTGTATTCTTTTTCTCTCCAATCTGTCCTCTTTCTGTCTCTTACCTGACCATTTCTATCTCTCTTATCTTGTGTCCAACATGTTGATCTCATGCTGTTGCTTTAACCCTGTCTGTCTCTCCCTGCAGCCAGCCCTGCTGTACCTGGTACCAGCCTGTGTTGGCTTCCCAGTAATTGTAGCTCTGTTCAAAGGAGAGCTTACCGAGATGTTCAGGTGAGTAACCATGGCAGCCAGGTCACACAAAAAATGAATCGGGTGAAGATGTCCCCTGCATAAGTGATGAAACATTTCTGTCAGTACAAATTGTGTCCAATGAACTGATTATTTTTTGTGACTTCCTTACCTGGCTTGCATTAAGACATTTTAAACACGGTTGCTCGTTCTTAGTTAGTCAGTACGAGGACTGAACTCCTTCAGTTTCTTAGTCAGTTGGGTGACGTTTGACCTAAATATTGTTTCATAAAGTGCTGGGTGATGTTTAGTGCACATCTATTTGAACTTTGTTGTTTTGATAAATGATTTGGGGAAGCAATAATTGAATTTTCCCTCAATTGAAATTGAAATCCCTGCAATTTCTTATTGCACTCCACACCACTGTCTTTACTGCTCTTTTAAGAGTGAGTTCACCAGCTTTTATTAGCTTTCTCACAGCTGTCAATATAGCAGAGAAAATACCAAATAGTTGTGGAAGGGATTCAAGCACTGTTGAATGAACGCCTAAAACAATCCTGTAACTTGTATTTTAAAATGGTTAAATGTCAGGCACATGTCAGACGGAACAAATCATTTTGTGTAAAATGTGCAGGAAAAAACTTGTAACAAAGTTTGGCAACACTACAAACCTTTTCTATCTCCTCAAGCTAAAGCATTTAATCAAGTATTATGAATGTGTCAAATTCAGGGGAGCAAGTCCCTGTCCCCTTCCAAAACATAATGTTAGTTCAGAAAAAATAAGCCTCAGAGTCGATGCCCAGTATTTACTTCCATGATCTGTCCTTTGCTACAGTGGCACTTTTTTGTTACCGATTTAATTTTTGTAATTTGATGCGAAAGCTTTTTCTTATTTGATTTTTTATGTTTAAGATTAACCTATTTAAATCAATTGATATGGCAGCAACAAGGGAAGAGTTATTATTTATTATCCTACCCTTTGCTTCTATGATGAAGGTGTGAATTGTATCAATTTTTCAAGGGAAAATCCTGCCAGTCATCATGAAAATAAGCTACTAAAAATTATTTAGATATTCCAGGATTAGCTGTTGTCTTAAATACAGCAGGGATGGAAAGTATCTAAAAGGGTATTTTTCCATGTAAATCTTCAGGATAGTAACTATGAATTTAGTTTAAAAGAAATCCTTTACACTTAAAATCTATAATGAAGAGAATATAAAGTTCTCTGAAACCCAAGGTACAATATCCAGTGAGATGTGATAAAATTGATGCTGACAGAACTATGAGTTGGAGTCCATTATCTTCTCATTTAATCTAAGTGTGTTGGAGGGTTTATTTTGGCAACTTTATCTTTGAGAATAGTGAATGGTGAATAGGATGTAATGACGAAGCACCAGGAAACACCTTAGTTAGTCCTTAAAGTGTAGTTGGTTTTTTTTTGTTGTTTTTTGCCTGAGTAGGCCGGACAAAAGGTTCATAGATTGGCCAATAGTGGCTCTCAAATAATCCAGTATTGATGAGTATTGGTAAAAACACTCCGAAAATTTGTAAGTTGAACCCACAGACCACTCGAGTAAAACTGGATCAGGCTGATGCTCCTCCTTTCTGTCCAGCCTTGTCTCTGCCTATGAAAATAATAACAACAACAATAATAATAATAATAATAAAAATGCTCGAGGTGTAACACAGCCCCCCAACCCTCCAACAGCTCATCCATATCCCCTACCTCCTCCAACCAAATTCAGACCATCCCCACCTACAGATCACACACGCCAAAATATTTTAGCTGGCACTAGAATCTAACCTGGCTGGCCAAGAGTTTGGATGCAAAGTTGTCTCTAAGATTTAGTCTTTTTCCCACAGCAATTGTCTGATATGTCAGGCTATCATTATTCTAGCCCTCATCATTTCCTTTTTGGTCTCCTCTTTCCCTCTCTTCCTCTTGTCGTTTTAACTCTGCCATATCTTCTCTTCACCCTCTTTTTCCTCCCATGTCTCCCCCTTTTTTTCTTCTCTAGATTATATTTTCCATAATCAACAGAATTCTTGACAACCCATTAGCAATGACACTTTTGTATAATTTCCCAGTTGTACCTCCTCTATGTCTCTCAGTCCAACTCAACTTTCTCTCCTCCCCCTTCTTTTACAATTAAATGAACGTCTATTATTTGAGTACTTTCTATATTGTCTGCTTTCTTTTTCTTCTTTTTGCCTTGTCTCTCTGTTTTCTTCTTTTCCCTCCCACCCTCATATCAACCCCATCTTATCTGTATCTCTTTCCTTATGTATCTGTCTCCTCCTTTATGCGTCTTATCTTGTTGGTTAGCTATGAGTCATCAGAGGAAGTTCTCCCAAGCTCTCCCCGGCTGACCTCTTTCCCAACTGTCAGTGGCTCACCCGCCAGCCTGGCTAGCTCCATGGATACCGTTTCTATGGCAACAGGCTCCCCCTGCCATCGTCGGTTACAGCCTACCTCCATGTAGAGGCCTTGCCCCTCCCCTACTCCCCCCTTGTCTCTCACCTGGGCAGGTAAACAGCCCATTAAGAGGATTGGAGCCACCTGACCATCCACCTTTTTTGTTTGTCAGACTCTCCATCTTTGTTGGTCTGTTGATCATTTTTATTTAGCTATGTGCCCATTTATCTATTCATTTATTTTATCTACAATCTGTCTGTAATCTGGGAAGGGAAATGCCAAAATCAGATCCATCTCTATTATTTCATCAAGCTCTCATCTGTCTTTTGATCTATCCATTCATATTATGTTTGCTCATCCAGCCATCAATCAGTCAGTTTCTTCTTCCTTCTAAAAATCTGTTTTGGCAGATATCAAGGATACTGCAATCTATTCACATATCCATTTATTCATCAGTTTATCCGTATGTCCATGTTATCTACATAGCATTGTTTATTACTCATCTCAACAAATCATTCCTTATCCTTTACAAAACCACCTGACTCACCGCCTAATATTGTGTTCTTGTCAGACTTTATTGTTATCTTGAGACTAAGGGCTTTGGTTTCCGGATGACCAAGGCTGGCGGTAGTGCAAGCACAGATATAGTGATGATTTCCTTTCCCAGAAGACAGGTTTTTTTTCTCGCCTGAGCATATTTGCAAATTTCTGGGCTTACCATGACGTCACTTGCTGTGAAATGAGTCTGGGGGTGCAGTAGAGGGTATGTCAGTCAAAATCGGGTGGCGTAGTGCTAGTTTGGTCTAAAATAAAACAAATATAATGTCTGCAGCTCTACCTGGACTGACCACTTCTTTGCGCAAATGAAGGTGTTGTGTGGTAGTTTCTGGCTTTTAGGTACACTAAGCATAGACTTAGCCAAAATAACACACAACATTTTTGTTTATGTCATGTAAGTATTGACTTTGATTTATTCAAAAATTTTAGGGAATTTTTTCATTGAATCAATTTTACTAATTTTTAATTATATGAATCATTATATGAATCACATTATATGAATTTTAAACATGTATTTGTGTTTTACTGAAGAAAGTATGTATTTCACCCCCTAGCCAAACATGACTCAGTACTTGGTGTAGAAACCCTTGTTGGCAAGTACAGCGGTCAAAGATTTCTTGTAGTTGGCCACTAAGTTAGCACAGATCCCAGGAGGGGTTTTTGGCTTACTCCTCTTTACAGAGGCTCTCCAAATACTTAAGTTTTGTGGGTTGTCGCTTGGCAACTCAAGGCTTCAGCTCCCTCCACAGATTCTCTTTAGGATTATGCCTTAGCCATATGTTATGGTTCATTGTCATGCTGGAACACCCATCCATGACCAAATTTCAATGTCGTGGCTGAGGGAAGGAGGTTCTCACCCAAAGTTTCCTGGTATATGGCCCCGTTTATCCTCCCTTTGATCTGGTGGAGTCGTCCTGTCCCCTTAGCAGCGAAAGCCCCAAAGCACAATATTTCCACTGCCATACTTTATGGTGCGGATGGTGTTCTTGGGTTCAAGTCAGTTTTTTTCTTCCTCCAAACACAGCAAGTCAAGCTGAGCCAAAGAGCTGGATTTTAGTCTCATCTGACCACAGCACTTTCTCCCAAGCCTCCACTGAATGCTCCAGGTGCTCATTGGCACATTTCAGACGGGCCTGGGCATGTACTTTCTTGAGAAGGGGACCTTGAGGGTTCTGTAGGACTATCCATGGACAATCCACCAATCCATCAATGCACAATCCACCACAGGACAATCCATGATGGCACTACAACATTATGGATTGAAAAATCCATAATGGCACTACACCATCATGGATGGAAAAATCCATGACGGCGTAATGTTTTACCAATGGTCATCTTGGTGACTGTGGTCCCAGCTGCCTTGAGATCATCAGCAAGCTCCTACTGTGTAGTCCTGGGTTGTTCCTTCACCCTTCTCGTGATCAGAACCACTCCACGTGGTGAGATCTTGCAGATCTTAACCCAGACCCAGGGGTATTCATGGTCAATTGGGGTTTCTTCCATTTTGTAATTATCAGACTAGCAGTTGACTCCTTCTCACCAAGCTGATTGCCAACAGTCTTGTAGCCCATTCCAGTCTTGTGCAGGGCTACAATTTTGTCCCTGATGTCCTTAGACCATTCTTTGGTCTTGCCCATTGTGGAGAGGTTGGAATCTGATGAATTGATTGATTCTGTGAACAGGTGTCTTTTATACAGATAACAAGTACTTAATTGGGAGTACTAATTAAGTAAGAGGAGTAATCTGTGTGCCTCCTGGTCACCACAATTCTTGCTGGTTTGCAGGGGGTGAAATATTTATTTCTCTCAATAAAACGCCACTAAATGTTTAAAAATCATATACTGTGATTCTCTGGGAAAAAAAATCTTTCTCTCACTATTAAGATTAACCTACCATTAAACATGTATACCGGTCATTTCTTTGTAAGGGGGCAAACTCGCAAAATCACCAGGGGGTGAAATACTTTCTCCCCATAGACTAGCAGGCTGATAATGAAGAAATGAAACCGTAAATGTGGTTCTGTGCTAATGTTTGTCCCATTAAACCACAAAGTTTAAATTGAGGCTTGCTAGCTTCAAGATCATTTATAGTCAGTAATGTATTGGCATCTTACCTATTTTTTGCTCATTATCATTGAATTTTATTTAAGGACTGGCATAGTAGCTTATGCTTGGCAAGTCTTTACCAAGCATGTAATAAGGAATTATAATTTTTTATTACCTTTGATACAGACTCCGTATGAAAACACTCAAGTGCAGTACCCAGTGTTTTGTAAGAAAATATATCCATGTGTTGCAAAAAAAGTTTGACTAAGGGACTTTTACACAAACTCAATTTCATGGCTGGTTTATAACCGGGTATGGCACAAAGTTGGACCAAGGTCCATCAAATAAATTAACTTGACTTGTGTCATGTCTTGTGAAGTAATTCAGTTTTGCCATCTGTATTGATGGAACTATGACCAGTAGGACAAAACAAACTAAACCCATTATACATAGAAAGATGTCTAATTTTAAAATCAACTATGAATTTTACCTGCTTGGAAGTTATTATCCTCGTTTCGGCAGGAAACTTCACTGCAACATTTAAAAAATACATACAAAACCAAATGTCTTCATTTTCATGTACTCTCCTGTGTACTATGATTATCTCCAACACAACCAGATAACTGGAAAAAAATCACTGAAATGATATTATAATTGTTGTCAGATACTATATTGATTTGAGCTTTTAAGAAAACCTGCTACCTGAACAATTTGTTTCTTTTAGGTTCTGCTGCTACAGCAGGTCACAAGATTTCCTGTGAAGAATCAGCAGATTACAATAAATGGGAGATTAAACTACTTTTACTCAGTTTATGAAAGATTTACTTTTTTGCAGATGTAGTTTAGTCATTGATACATTGTGTTAATTAAATAAGCCTATTTATACCTCCTGTTTCTCTTCTCTTCTTCCCTTCTCCCCTGCTTTATCTTTATATCTTCCGACCCTCTCCATTCTTTCAGGTACGAGGAAGCTTCTCCTGAAGCGATGGAGTCAAATGAGGACTCCTCAGAATTGGAAAAGAAGGACCAATAGTATTCATCGCTGCCCTTCCTGCCCCCAAAAACCTTCATACAATCTGCTGCTGCCACATTTCATTGTAGCCCCACTCCATCTGTCTTTTCTTTGTTGCTTTGGGACAGGGGCTCTTGTTGCCAATGTGTTGTGTATGGTAACCATGAGAATGACTGTTGGTCTCCATGGGAACAGCTGTTGTGGTGGTGTATATTGAAGGTTGTTGGGTGACAACAGCTTTGGTGCCTATCATGAATTACTCTCTCCTGTCTCTCCACTGCTATAGTCACACAGACTAACTTTGCAGCTATGGCCAAAAAATTATCAGCATTAATCTGGTCTCTGGTGGTTATATGGGTTTCTGTTCCTATGTATCTGCAATCCATTTCACCACCCATTGGGCTTGAATAGACCTCATTTCAGCTACCCAATGAAAACTTAGTTTAACCTGAAAGATGATTGACAATTATTTTTAAATTTGGACAACTCGGGCCCTAATTTGAATGAAGAATAACATACAAGTGTTGAAGACATTAACTGCTCATATACTTCAATTGTATATTTGGTCAATATCAAAGTTATCCATCTTTCACTAGGAAAGCTCAAAACCTCGGCTGTTGACTTTGAATGAGCATGAACATTATTGTGTTTAGATGATGGGGCTTGGTGGCCTGGAATGAACTGATAGGTGTGTGCATGCATGCGGGTGTATGGTCAGGACTGGGTCTCTACTCGCTGTTGTTGCTTTTGTGAGCTTTACTTCTAAAAGGCCTGAACTTTAAGACAAAAGTTAAATTTAATTGAATTTTGCTTTACCTCTTTTTGGATGTAGGGGGCTTAGCTGCTTAGGGAAATGGTTTTATATGGAATGGATGAATATATTTTTTATAGCCATTCGATGGTCTGTCAAAATTGGAAAAGAAAATACTGTCCCTCATTGAGAGTTAATAAGTTCTTCGTGTAAATGTATTCAATAGTGTCCTATGGTGTTGACATGGCTTATTTACAGACCACCTGATAGAAATGTGTATAAGAATTGTGGTGCTAAAATGTCTGCTTTTACAAAACGCAAATACTGAACTGCAGGATTCTCACTTTGTTTGGTTAGCAGATTACTCGTGCTTTGAATTTTACAAAAATTGAGCTGCTTTATCATTGATTAAAACACCAACTCTTACAGCAATACTGCCGGTTTGATAATTCACTTCTATCTGAATACAAAAGTTGACTAAATTGAAATTCCTCTCCTGTCATTTTATCATTGACACAGTGAAAACAGATGTTGGTGAAACAGTTTGTGTCATATCTAGTAGATATGCTAACTCCCTCTGAAGTAGTTTTTTTTTCAATCATATAGCAGTGCAGCTGGTAACACCACTTCGGTCACAAGATGTCAGTTACATCTTGTATGACATGGGCGTGAAAATTTCATATTCAATGGTAAAGATTGTGTTCAGTGAGAACTCACTGTTTTCTATACAATCCTGGTCAAGAACCTCAACTTTTTTTTTTCTTATAAGAAGCAGTTGTTATATCATTAAAGATTGATGTGTGAATGTGCGTTTGAACGTGAAGCAGAGCGGTGCTGAAAGTGAGTACTAGCTCAGCATACGCCCTTTTTGGGCAAGAGTTAATCTGAAATACTACATAGAAACCAAAGGGACCAAATGTTACCTGAAACTACGCTCCTCTTCTTTTATCACATTAAAGCTGTCATTAAACCCAATGCTAGAGATTATATCAATTTCTGTAAATTAAATATTTTGTTTATATTTCCTTGTCTTAAAGTTCTGGCCTTAAGTTAGGCTGGCTAACAACCAACTTTTTTCATCTCAATTTATTCTTAAATGATATATGGTGAAGCAACTGGGAGTTTTTCATCCAATGAGATGGGAATGTGGTTTGAGAGTTCTTCGGGGTATGGTTTGAGAAACAAATAAATTATCCACTGATCCATTAATGGCTCACTGAATACAATGAATATATGACAACAGTTGATGTGATCATAATTTTCATCCTTGTCATGTGTTTCACTTGCATACCTCCCCCTTATGATAGCATTATCATAACCTGAATACAGAAAAAACCCTGCAGGTAGTGTCTTGCTCAAGGACATTTCAGCAAGTTAGGTTCCTTCTCAGGCCATCCAGTCTGTTTCCGTTTCGACAGCCATACAAAATCACATCTGACACAGAGAATTTATCTTCAGACCTTCCCAGCCTGTAAGCTAATGAAGTCGAGATGGTTTTAGCTTTGGGATGTCTGCTTGTATTCAGCTCAGGAGTTATTATGGTTGATGGTGATGTTAATGCTTTATTAAGAGGTGGATTTTTATTTTATTTTTATGTAACAAAAAACATGTCTCGCTCGGTTTAGTGCCCCAGTTTCCATTCATCAGTTTAAAGGAAATGTACCTTTTGATCTTTTCTCTTTGGTTGTATTTGTGCAGGGGTATCAGTTGTGGCCCCTGTTGTATTGGTTTAATTTGCAATAAAACTTTGGTGTTTTGATCACCGTATAGAGAAGCAGTGCACAGGCTCTGTCGGATTCTTTCTTCTATGCCTTGCATATGTTCATTGAAAGACGTGATGACATGAAAGGAGGCTAAAAGGAACTGTGCAAAACAAAAGGTGTGTCATTGTTAATCTCAAAAGATGCCACGTTTATTTCAATTTCACATAAAGTAGTATGGCAGACCCTATTTCAATAAAACTATTGCCAACCACTCCTCACCTGGAGGCTTCTCGAGGGGGACTACTAGAGCGCAGAGGTGCTCGCAATTAACTGGCTGCACCTCCAGCAGAGGAAGTTTCTACTTATAGGAATACACATTACTACTGAGGAAGGGATATCATTGGGCTTTGAACTGTGAAACTCAGCAGCAGAGAAGGATACTGATGCATTAACTTGGATGTCACTTAAGCGCAATGCTTTCATTCTTTGGGGATAATTAGAAATGACCATCAGTCCATATCCCATCACATTGCTTGTCAATACTGCAGCCAACTGTTGATGCGATGATAGCGTGCAGTACGTTTTTGGGACAGATGATATAAACCCCAATAAAAAGAAAATATGATTATTTTAACATTGTAATCATTCTAATCTCTATAAATAGTATCCGGTGACACACATTAATAAGATACTGGAGCATTAGGTCATTCTACCACCAATGCACTTCCTGAGAACTATGACAGTGTGACTGATGTAAATGCTGTGAACTGAGACCTAGTATCTTTCAAACGACTCCTTCACACAAAAACACTATATAATTTATTGGTGACATTATCATCATAAGTCTCACTCACAATTTCTTTGTCTTAGACAAGGCACTAAAACAGCCCATCTTTGCTCCCACACCTGTATTTCCATTATTTAGATCTCACATTTTTTAAAATAATACCCTAAAGCAATAGGACACTAAAACTGTTCAGGGCAGACAGAACAAAGTATAGAGATGAAGCCCAAACAACTGTCTTGCAGACAGGGAACAACAATTTTAACTCTATTTGTCCATGAGACTACATAGTTTTCACATTATCAGACCATGTGTCCAGCTGCTGAGCCCCTGGCACAGTACAACAGCAGACTTATTTTTTGCATGTAGATATTCAACACACCTACGGGCCCCTTTAATTATTCAGAACATTTCAGTGATACAACTAACTGCATCACAGCATCTCTGCAGTAAAAAGGAAGAACCTTAAATGATAAAAACAAAAGCAAGAACATACTTGTTCCACATTTAGTCTTCAAAAACCAACACATAAGACAGGCACAGGGCTTCATCAAAGCATCATATGAATCTACAGACATTCATTGAGGTTTATTGCCTTGAAAGATAATTATTTACAGTTGTGAGTTCCATTGTGTTGGGTCAAATGTAATGATATGATGGTCTGAGAATTTCAATGTTGTGAAAGACTGCCACTGTTAAGGACATAATGGGGGATGGCAGGTTAAAATACCACTGATCATAGCTAAGAGACCACTTGTCTTGCCTGTTTATACTGGTCTTAACACAGAATACCAGGCTCATGTGGGCTGGTTTGGGGATCTTCCCGAGTACCAGCAAAAGGTTATGACTGAGACGATTATGAGTCTAGGACAACATGGTGCTGGAACTTCTAATGCTGGCCCGGAGTACTGGTTTGATTACTTACCCACACCCACATTAGTATTCAAGACCAAACAGGGCAATGAGAAACCTCAGAACAGTACTGGTCTTATGTTTTGGATTGTGATCCGTTTTTAAACTGGAGTGTAAAATCCAGTAATATTCAAAGAATATGCTATAATGATAACAACAACTGGGTCAGTTGAATGTTCTTGAGCAAAGTTAATAATCGGGGCATTTCTTTTAAAAAAAAGTGTAAACATCAAGGGCAATCTGTTCAATGTTCAGTCTGAGTTCTAGAATATGTTGGACTTGATGTCCCGGCTGAAAGAGATTCCAAAGTTAAGGTCTCTGGACATGAGCTCATCTTCCACATTTTCCAAAGCCCACTTATGTTCCAGAATCTCCAAAGCCTCCCACTCGCTCTGAAAAACACATTTACACATATTGTTATGTTACTCCCATCACTATACATAGAGTAGGGAGAACTGATGGGTGATATTATTTGACATTTAACCTTGAAAGCCTTGTTGGGGTCAGGTGGCATAGCCATGGCTGCTCCTGTCATCTGGTCCTGCATGACTCTTGATTGGTCAGCGGCTGGGCATACATAGCAACGGATTTAAGTTAAACTAAGTTTTAAGTCAACTTTATTGACAAAAGTATATACTTCAAATTCTACATATTCTTCCTCAACCATTCTTTCCACATCATTGTAAGCATATTTATATGAACGATCAACATGTCTACATCTGAGTATTTTAGACAGCATACAAAACACATTGCTAGACAGGCTTTCATTCAACAAGTCCAATAAATATCAGTCAGTTCAATCAGGTGAAATAAGCAGAAGAGATTTCAGCCGGGGAGATTAACAGGGACTATTAATTGTCTATAATCCATATCACTCCCTCATTAGATTATCCATTCATCCATCTATCCATCGTGAACCATTTTATCCAAAGTCAGGTCACAGAGAACAGGAGCCTATCCTAGTACTCATTGGGCAAAAGCCAGGGAAACACCTTGGATATATTGCCAGTCCATAACAGAGCAGGCAAGTAAGGAGACAGTGTCTTCCTCAGTAACACTTTGACACGCAATGGTGCCCATCTCAGAAGGAATTAATCTAGGGTTTAACTCACCGTTGTCCTGTCCCAGTATCAGGCTGTACATGCTCCTCAGTCCAAACACATTCAAGAAGTACCAGGATGCTGAGCTCACCCTGTGGAACAGAACACAAACCAATTACAACACTGACCTACCAGAGCTGACAATTTGCAGCATCAAATAATTAAAAAACTCTGATAACAGTGAGCACTTTCCTAGCATTCTAATCAGCTTTCCTCAGTCTCTCATTGACCTCAAAAGGTCTATAAATGCAATGATGTATATAGGGAGAGGAACCCCTGGCACAGGTTTTTATGCAAGGAATGTTAAACTGCCACACAAAGTAATAATTTCATTTTGCATTTAGTTTGGAAGATGAAAAGTATTTTAGTATGTTGCTGATGTGTAAATGAGATGGGTAGTATTTTACTCTACTTGACATGATGGTATAATTTTTGAGAATGTGTTGATAACCCATAATACACTATAATCACATTGGCCTTCTTTAAAGCCCATTGGAAATCTCCATCATTCCATGACACCCAAAATCTGAAAACACTTTAGTAACTGAGGTAAATATATGGACAGTGTAAATGCTAGCTCAACTGATCATGCATCCATCTGGAGCATTGCTTGTGCATGCTCTCAGGAACTAAGACTATGTGTCCATAAGGTACAATATGCACAAGAATGGTAGCTTGTTAAGAAAGTAAGCTCAGTCATGGGATGCCCCCTCAACACTGTAGAGGTAGTGGGACAAGGGAGGTTGACGGCTAAGCTGTCATCTATGATGGACAATGGTTCTCACCCCATGCAGGACTACATTGCTAGGCTAGAGAGCTCCTTCAGTGATAGGTTACTGCATCCAAGGTGTTTGAAGGAGTGTTTCCGTAGGTCTTTTCTGATGTGCTGATTAGAGAGCTGTCAGGCTCTTTAATCAGCACTGCTCCCCCAATAGAACAACCCCAACACATGTACAGCAACAATATACTGGATAATTAACAATGAGTGCAATCTGTTTTATCCGTCCATACTGTATATAATGTCCATATTTCTCCCCTGTTGAATTGTCTATGTTACACGTTATTTCTAGATGTGATGCCTCTACTACTGTGCTTTCCACTCCTGCTGTAACACCGCAATTTCCCCCTGCGAGACTAATAAAGGAATATCTTATCTTATACACGCTACTTTGAACGGAAAATCTGGCACCGTTAACAGCATTGAAATATAAATAAGAAGAGGAATTTGGAACTAATATATCAGACACATGATGGGAGACCACTCTTAAAAACATACATTCATCCTCTATCTGTCTACGACATACTGTTATTCAATTTATCATTCACTGGTTACATTGGTCAAAAACAAGGTTGGCTAGAATCATATTTGATATTAAACCAACATGTGAAGGATATAACACGGAACCAGCCACATTAGCACACATGTTCTGGAGTTGTCCTAAGCTGTTTTGAGTTTTGGGAATCAATTTTTGCCTTTTTGTCTAAAGCTTTGGATATTCTCATTCAATCATCCTGTCTTATAATGATTTTTGGTGTAACACTTAAAGAACTTAACATTGGCCAGTGGGGTGAAACAGTGATAACATTTGCAACACTACTAGCTAGACATATTATATTAATGAAGTGGAAAGACAAAGCCCTACCTACATTCAAACACTGTATTAATGATATCATGCAATATCTAATACTTGAGTAAATCCGTTATCATATACAGGTCAATAATCTTAAATTATGTTATATATGGCAACCTCTCTTCACACTAATTGACAAAATGAATTCTAACAACATTGTAATGATTTAAGTCCTACTGGTTTCCTCCTCTTTTAATTTTACTATTACTGTGATTTTTATTTTAAGTGTTTTCTCTATCTGCAGCAGTATCTATTATTTCTTGTACATTATATAATAATAATAATCCATCCATCCATCCATCGTCAACCGCTTATCCGGTGTCGGGTCGCGGAGGTAGCAGATTTCAGCCGGGACCTCCAAGCTTTCCTTTCCCTTGCAACATCCACTAGCTCTGATTGGGGTATCTCAAGGCGTTCCTAGGCCAGTGTGGAGAAATTATCCCTCCATCTGGTCCTTGGTCTTAGCCCTTGACCTTTTCCCAGCTGGACGTGCCTGAAAAACAGCTTTTGGGAGGCGATCAGGTGGCATCCTTACTAGATGCCCTAACCACCTCAACTGGCTCCTTTCTATTTGTAGGACCAACGGCTCTACTCCGAGTCCCTCACGTATGTCTGAGCTTCTCACCCTATCTCTAAGGGAGACAACAGACACCCTCCTAAGAAACCTCATCTTAGCTGCTTGTATCCGTGATCTTGTTCTTTCAGTCATGACCCAGCTTTCATGGCCATAGGAGAGAGTGGGCACAAACATTGACCGGTAGATTGAAAGCTTTGCCTTCTGGCTCAGCTCTCTCTTGGTAACAATGGTTTGATAAAGGGAGCACAATACTGCTCCAGCAGCTCCAATTCTCCGGTCCAACTCATGATCCATTATCCCCTCACTTGAGAACAAGACCCCGAGATACTTGAACTCCCTCACTTGGGGTAAGGACTCATTCCCTACTCGGATTGGACAATTCTCTGGTGTCCTGCTTAGAACCATGGTCTCAGATTTAGAGGTACT
>OMLC01096290.1:0-10000 GCA_900302585.1 Regalecus glesne | reverse complement strand
GGTAAACCACAGAGCGTTGGAACGAAGACCTGACCCCACGCTGGCCTCCGGCCGTGGCCCGTTCTGACTTACCACTCCCTCCGGGTCAACCAGCAGGAGGTGTTTGGGCTGACCCCCCTGCTGTCCCGTTAGGACGTACTGTCCAGGCGTGGTCCCCGACTCGCGCACCAGGAAGTCCCCGTCGCGGGTCAGCAGCCTCTCCGCTTGCCTTCGGCTCAGGCTTCCATGGAACCATGCTTCACACTGCAGCTGCTCAACCAGAGGGGGGGCCGCCGACACAGAACTGGGCCCGGAGACACCCAGGGCATCATCGAATGGTTCTCGGAAGAAAAAGAAAGAAGAAGAGCTGTCATTCCTTTTAGTTCACTGATGCTCATATTCACAAACAATGGGGGCCTCCGGTGGTGTAGGGGGGTAAGACACCTATGTTCAGTACATCTCTGTGTTATGCAGTCGGGTGTTTGAATCCCAGCTGAGCCGTTTCCAACCACGGCCAGAGGTCCATAGTTAGTGGGTCATAATTGGCTAAGCCTCACATGGGTATAGGGGTTAGGTTGGATAAAGTATTCTGGGTTCACTAGTGTCCCCCTCTGGGTCGTCCAGGTGCTCACTGTTAAGTGAAGGGAAAGTACTCTGCTTCATTCTCCTCTGACGGCCAAGCACTGTGCTTTCCCCAAAAGGCCGCAATGTGTCAAATAGCGAGGGCTAGTGGTCATGTGACTTGGTGGAGACACATGCTACAACTTCCTCCTTCCTGTTGACGTTCTAGAGGGGTATCAAAGAGGCTGACCCAGCAGTAGGGAATTAAAGTGTGAAAAAAAAAATCAGGGATAAAATCAAAAAAAAATATAAAAAGAAGATACAATGATATATTATACATATACATCTTATGTAATAATACATTAAAAAATACAATCTTAATAATAATAATAATTCAAGTGAATAAACCTTCCCTCCAAGCTCATTTCAGCAGATCTCTTCTGAAGGGCTCTAGCAGCTGAGGTATACGTGTGTGTGTGTGTGTGTGTGTGTGTACATCAGTTGGATGCCGTTAAAGTAATTGCAGATCCAACAAGAAGTTTACATTAGCTGCTGCTGGCTCACAGCTTAACAGGCTGTTTACGGCCTTAAAACCGGAGGACGTTAATGACAGAGTGCCAAAGAATCCAGAGAGCCAAGCCCATGTGGTGGACCGACACTGCTGCTCGGCATTCTCGCGGTCTACAAAACACCATGAACAATGCATTTACTCCCTCTTTTTCCCTTGATACCTGCTATTTTGCAGGAGATGAAGCAAACGTAAGAGGTGAAAGCAGATGGATGTCACTGTTTCTGAGTTGTGGGGAGAAAAAAGTTGTTTCTTACGAGACGCATAATGCGTGAAAGAATTTATATGTTGAGCTTAGAATGAAACAAATCCATGGCAACAGAAGTTAGCTTTGTCTCCACCAGACAGATGGACAAGCGTTTCTCTGTTATTATGAGACCTCTACCTCCTGACAGACTGTGTATTTACATGGCCAGCTGTAGCAACGGGTCTAAACACAGACTGGTCCTCAGCTGAGGGCTGCTTCACACTTTACATGCATGCACATAGCAGGATAGGAGATACACGCATGGACGGTTGTCCTTACCACTGTGATGACTTGGAGGTCTTTGAGGTAGGTCCGCTCTGTGGTCAGCAGCTCCTTGGCTATGAAGTAGGCCTTGTCTGTGGGACACTTCTAGACAGGCAGAGGGAGAGAACTTTCAACCATCCATCCTCTCACTTATACATCTTTACGTTCATCTCCTATCCCTTCGATCTGACTATTGTACCATTCGATACTATATCTCACCAACAGGATGTTTCTAGACCGAGAGATAAGAGTCGGGCACAGCCATCCATCTATTTATCTATTCAGCCATCCGTCTATAACTCATCCCTAGGCCTCTATCATAGGAATCTTCTGGACAGAGAAAGAGACATGGTCTTAAAATTCAAGGTAACATGGTGGAAACTGCCACTTCTGCACATCTCAATATACCCATTATCATCTAAAAGTCCCTGTTTTACCTGGACTTAAACATCTTGTGCTTGCTCACCGATTTTCTTTATTCTGACCAATGACCACCTATGGAGTTTGATCTTAAAGTCTTCTCTATTAGAAATTCCCAGATAGAAAGAAGAACCTCATCCATCCATCCATCCATCCATCCTTCTCGGCACACACACCTTCCTCCTTGCCTCATCTTCATCATCCGTGCGGACGTATCCAGCTTCGGTGAGCAGCGGGCTGGTCAGGGGCGACGGCAGGCGTCCATTGGGACTCCCACTGGGACCTGGGATGCTGGTGCTAGCCACCGTGTGCCCGTTAACAGAGGTGGTGCCGTTGACCACACCCTCTGCACCCGCCGACACCGGGTCCCCAGATCCGGTACTTCCTGCTGTAGGGAGGAGGCGAGGAGAGGAGATGCGATCAGAGACAGAGGCTGTGTAGTACACAAAAAGCAGTATACGCTACCTTCCTTGAAATTGAAACTTGTGGGCCAGACCGTAAATGAATCCTCTGCTCTGGGCTCTACACATGCCAAAATTTCTATTGCCTTCAAATGATCCATGGACCAAAGACGAAGCAGAATAAACTGAGCAGATAGATTTAGTGGGACCTCATGAACGAGATTCAATTTCAGGGAATAAAACCGAATGGCGGATAAATCTGGGTCGAGGACCACCTTCCATGCAGGCCATCAGGAACATGCATTATAAAGGGCCAATTACAAATACATGTCCATGTATCCCTATGGAGCTATCATTGATATCAATGATCACATTTGCAGATGACACTGTTGAATTGTTGAGAAATGTCACGCAACTATCACAATATGAGGAAGTACAGCCACCGTGAATAATGCAAGGAAGTACCCCTGCTGGAAAACGGTAGCTATTTATTGTCTGGTACTGTCTGTAGGGGCTTCATAGAAAGTGGCCTTTACAAATGGCTGGGTCACCAGGTCCCCTCACGGGGGAACCGATGACGGCATTACAGCAGACACTTGGATTGACATCTACGTGCTAAAACCCTTAAGGGGTGACAAATGGGACCAGAGGGCCACAGAGGGTTAAGACATCCATCTAGTTTCAGCTACTACGTCTAGTCACTACAGAGGAAGGCTAGTCGAACTACATACTTGCCCGGCCGGAAAGATTTCCAAAGAGAGTCCACTGACTTGGGGTTTACGCACCGCACAGGATCATGGGTAAAACCAACCACTGAGTTCAGGTCTGTGACAGGTGTTATTAAAAAAAAGAAAAAAAAGAAAAAGAAAAAAAAAAGACAACAAAACTCACGGCGACCACACAAAATCTACTGAACGCTACAGCGACACGGACACACACACAGTCACAGACACGGGTAAGACACCAGCTGAGACTATCGACACAACAAGACACGGACACGTGACAGCTGGGTCCATGCACGCGTCACAGAGCATGTGAAGCAGAGTGCACGAGACAAGCACCACTCATCCACCGCAGCACAAGGCACATGTAGGCAATGTATGCATGTGTGTGTATGCATATGGGTGTATGCATATGTGGATATGTGTGTGTTTGTGTGCATGTGTGTGTGTGTGTACACATAAGGCACATGATTCCTGAACAGAAGAGCCCAGATCTCTTGTCTTAGTGTGTACGGGGTTGTTGTTGGTTTTTTTTCCTTCATTTTTTTTTTTATTGACGCTAGTGCACACAAACAGTTACAGTGTCAGAGAGACAGGAGAAACAAAAGGGTGAGGAACAATTTCCAAAGTGAAAATAGAGCAAAACCCTCAGAGAGAAGTGGCAAGAACAACTCCAGGTGCGTGTTAAGGGAAGAAAAACTAATGGGGTGCAGAGATACACAACAGTTCTGTCAGCGTGATTAGGAGAGTGAGTGAGAATGTCCAGAGGTCAAAAGGTCAAATGGTCAGATGGTGTTAGGTGCGATGGGTCATTTGAATGCGTCGTGTTTCTTTTTCTCCACGCGCCGACTTTACGGGACATAAACTCCGGAGTGACCTCACACTTGCACAACAAGAAGAGGGGCCACTGATTGTGCATTCCGGATTTCATGCACTTTGGTGCATTTGCAGTGATAGAGGGAAGGTAGTTTGTTTCCCAATAAGTGAAGTTATTGTCCAATTTCTACATGCACCATCAGGAAGTAGATAAACACAATGACATGCAAAATGAGCCCATCTTCCTGTTGCAGGACAGTGAGCCTGTCCAAGAGTTTAGCTGCTGAAAAGTCAGTCTCTTCCTTTAGAGAGGAAAAAGAGTGAGAAATGCAAACAGCATGAGGTTAATTCTGTCAGGCGGAGGGAGGAGGTGTGACCTGGTACCGCTAACCCGGACCCTAACCATCACAGCTCGAATACTGTACCGACACCTACAATGGCTAACTTATTAAATTATTATCATGTGATTAACTCATACAAATAACAATGTGAATGGTAAAATCACAATCTATCACTCTTGACTGTACAGTACATTTAGTTTACACAAAACAAGCCTTGGTGAGAGGCCACTTGCACGAGGTGCTACTTTAGGCCCATTGGCAGCTGAAAGGGAAAACAGAGCGCGTTCAACTCCCATGCCCGTGTGCACAATTTATGTTCATCCAATGTCCGACAACATTCCTGACTCTTGCACTTTCACAATCAATTTGGCGGATCTCTCCAATAATAATAATAATCATTTTCTAAACACTTGCGTGATGCATCGCAGCTTCACTTTACTGTCGTCTGTCTGCAACGCCCAACACGCTCGCCAATCAGCATCGGAGTTGAGTTGTCTCTGTTTTGACCCTGTTGGTGCATGGTGAGAAAATTGAGGAGACACAAAACGGTCACAGAATATGAACAAAATACCCATGAAGTGTACTTCATCAGTTGTTAGCAGTGTAACCAGAAACCGCAGAGCTCTGCAGTTGGAAACAGGATGAAATGGAGCACCAACAGCACCATCATCAGCAAACTTCTATGTAGTTTTGATTGTTCAGTGCACAGCACGGGTACTTTTCAGCATTTTGCAACCATTTTGGTCCGTTTACAGCCAGACAGTGAAAGACAGAGCAGTGGCAGATAAAGCAAAAACTTTCTTGCTAGGTTAACATGCATACAGAAGCAGAGAGAACAGTGAGAAGACAATTTTGAAATGCATTTGTTCTCTCCGATAAACCACATGCAGAAAAACAGTGTAGGTAAAGCAGTTACACAGCAGTGGTGAAGCTCCACCATAGAAATATACAGAAGGTCCAAAATATGGCAGATTTTCCTCTCAAAGGCTGGCCTGGTAGTTTCTGTTCAGTGCCGGTTGGCTGAGATAGTAAATTAGAGTTGGATCGTTTCTAGGGATGTTGAACAAATCCTGCAGCATGCATTCACCTCAACAACTAATGCAAATCACACTAATGCTGAAAATGAGCGTGGGAGCCTCTGAAGCCCCCCCCCCAAATCAGCCCAATTAACGTGGAAGTCGGAAACTGATCAGCACATCTCTGACAAACAGACCACTGGGAAATGAGCAGCCTGTAGAGATGCAGTCCATTTACCTCATCTATAATTCAGCTTCTCCATCTAAACTACACTTGTCTTACTTTGGGGTGTGCTTCGGAGTGAGCAGACAGCCAGCAAATGACAGTGATGGGGATGGGGGAGGCCAATGCATCTTCAGTTACCGGAGCAGAGAAACAGCAGCCAGAGAAAAGTCAAAGATAACATGTTATCTTTTTTTTCCTCTTCCTTTGCATTGTTGGTAGTGCATGCCAGGGGTCAAGGGTCAAGCCAAGCAAAGCAGACAGCTCGCAGCATGGCCATGAGGTGAAAGTACTTTTCCTTGAAAAGAGGGAGAGAGGAAGAGAGAGAGAGAGAGAGAGAGAGAGAGAGAGAGAGAGACCAGACCAGACCATTGGTGCCCCTTTGTGACGAACCAGTCAAACACCTAAAGTCAAAACCAGGCCCGATCTTCTGAAATATCTCTTTAATTTCCCTGACCATCTCATCTGATTAATGTTCAATGTGTTTCTGGAGATACAGTCCAGTGTTCCATACAAACAGAATTAGCACCATCCTCCCACTACGCACACACACACACACACACACACAGAATTAGAGAGTCAGTCACACATATGGAAGGCTGCTGATCAGGAGTCCTTCATTGAAAAGTGCCCTGAAGGAGCTTGGATTTGTGTTGCTAAGGCCTAAACAGAAGGCAGATGGGCCAGTGGCTGAGCACAGTGGTACTTCCTGAACCAGATCAAAACACAGAAGCTTACAGAATATTAATTTGAAACGCTTCTCCATCGAACGAACCCGACTCATCCCGGGACATCTCCACGGGATGCTGAAACATAACACGGGGGAGAGTGAAACTCAACTGGAGAGGCTAACGCATCATCCTGTTGAATCGGTACGGGGAATCACGAACTCTGTCATCCACAAAGCCACAAACCAGAGAACATCCGGGATGGAAGAGATGACAAGTGATCATATTCTCCCCCCAACATCTAAAACCACCAAATCACATCCTGGAGCGGAATCCAGGCTATTTTTAAACTACGTAACACGACAGATATAATCACGACAGGTTGATTCAGAGGAAATGCAGCAAACTGGATTTACATCCTTAAACACTCTACGACCACATTTATAATCCAGCTATAGCCTTATACGAACCACACATACATTGATCATCTTCAACACAGAGACTCAGGCGTCTCACGCTGAGCCAGAGAGGACGCCACAGGCTAGCATCTCCCTCCAACATCATGCTGCACTCGCTTCCCTCCCACGTTAAGCTCGCAGCTACCTGCGCCCAAATAGCAGCAGGGTTAATAGGTCACGCTGGGGGAGGAGAAACCGAGAGAAATGAGATCATGTAATTTAAGAGTGACCTCTAAGACTGCAGCGACCGCATCCATTACTCACTGTCCATTAATCGGCTGCGTCCACGCCGAGAACTCAGTCAGCCGCACGACTCGTGGCACTTAGCGGGGTTTTCCTTTTTAGACGCCGCCCACACTGGCTCATCGGACCACTTCATACACAAGAGCTCACAAGACCACCTTCTACTTCTCTAAAGGTGCAAAAGAGGCGAGGCTCAAGTGGGAAAGGTGTCCACAAGTCCACCAAGTGTGTTTTGCTGCATAGCTCAGTGGGCGGAGCAGAGAATTGTAAATTCCCCTTGTAGGAACTGATAAGGGAAAAATATTACTATTGTTATTATTATTAATAGGATTATTAATATTAAACAGAGTGAAGATGCTGGTGTAGGATGGAAGCCAGACTTCAGTGGGGATAGGATTAATGGCCAGCAGGCCATCTCTAGACAGTGAAGCTGTCCTATGTTAGTGTTAATGCAGTATTATTTTGAGGTCCGCTAAACTTCAGTTTAAAACACGTGCATGGTGGCGAAACTCATTTCACTCCATGGATAAGTTTCTCCAGCCATCGATCACTTTTCCCTGCCAATCACTATGTCCTAGTCTTTGTTACTACAGCCTGGCGCCTCACTTTCCCTCAACAGATACATTATTCCCTAAGAAGACACGAAGAGCTTTAGCGCAATAGCACCTAGCGTACGCCAGTGTGACTACAACGCCTCAGCTACTCATCCGTTTAGCATCCAATGTCAAGCGACACTACCCTTTTCCCTCAGCAGCTGAAAACATGGCCGCCTACCTCTCCCTCATTAAAATGGTAGCCTCCATCCATCTCCACCGCCTCCCCGTTTTCCCCCTCCTCCAGGTGGAGGCTCCCGAAGGAGAAATTGCTTCGGGGCATCGGGGAGGCGTCGGCGCCATTGGAGTTGATGGAATTGAGGGAGCTGACAGCGGCAGGGTTGCCATACATTAATGGATGGCTGTACGCGCTGCTGCATGTGTCGGACTCGGTGTCGCTGGTGTCCGTGCCACTGCTGGTGGATCCGTCAATCATTTGCACGGACTGATTGAGATTATTGGAGCCGTTTTGTGCTGCCACACAGGCAGGTTTCCCACGCCGGCCGTACAGCCGCTGCACTGTGTTGGACCAGGCCTGACCCGGAACCACCAGGTTCCCCCCGGCGGGGTTGCCGTTAGCTAACACCATTCTCCGTGCCATCGGGGCGGAGGAAGGGGTCTGAGTGGATCGGAGCAGGTCGTGGGGTCGGGTTGGGGTGGAGGTCAACTGGCTCAGGATGAACGGGTCAGTGTCTGAACGGTTGCGCATATTGTTGTTGTTAAGCGGCCTAGCTAGATTCTGTGGGGTGCGGTTGGCTGTGATGGGCGAGTAACTTCCATAGTGAGCTGACGGTGCGGGATAGGGAGGTGGAGGGGTCATGGGGGTCTCCAGGGCAACCCCGCCAGGGCGTTTACAGAAATAATGGCCACCATCATCCCAGCGTGAAGCTGTGTGTGGGTGGCCGTTACCGTTGACGACCCTCTCAGTGTGACTTAGTGAGTTGGTCCGATGGTGAAAACTGCTGATGACGGGGCTGGAGCACTGACTCTGTGTCCCGTTCCCCAATGGACGGCCTGTCGCCATGCCTCGCTTATCTCGGCCCTGCAAGATCTCATCCAACAGTGTGCTGTGGAGCGGAAGGTGACTGTGAGATGAGCCTCTGTTTGACAAAACCTCATCGTCTGTGGCTTCCTGGCTAACACCAAACTTATTATTAGACATAATGAGATGCTCATCCAACCAATTTCTGTTACCCAAAATGCCCTGCTGCTGCTGCTGCTGCTGCTGCTGCTGAGGCCCCCTAGTGCTTTGATACTGCTGGTGCTGCACTGACCCCGGGGGACTGGGGAGATAGACCCCATTTACAACCCCAGTCAAGCCTTTGTTTACCCCGTTCCCAACACCAAACCCCCTACTCACATGCCTGTACCCTAGAGGGTCATCCTCATTGCTGTCATTTGCATTGCTGTGGCCCCTGAGGGCCCGGTTGTTGTTTTTAGTCACATCATATTCACTGTCTATGTCACTGCAGTCTATGTAAGGAATGGAAGAACTGCTGCCTTTGTTTGCCCTGCAGGCTGGACCTGGGTTGAGGAGCTGCTGGTCTGGTGCTGATCCGTTCCCATTGTAGTTCTGTTGGGAACGGGCTGTTTCTGAGCCCGAAGCCGCCACCGCGTCGTGGAAGCCGTTGGTGGCGAACGTGGCGGGCAGCGGGTCTTCGGTGCTGTTAGCGTCCGGTCTGTGGCCTGTGGTGACCGAGTCGGTCTGGTCCACTGGAGGGACAGACGTGGCAGTCTGTCGATGAGGAAGCGGGAGGTAGAACAGAAACAGAGAAGAAGAAGATGAAGCAGGAGGTGCAGGGGAACAGAAGGATTTGTTTTTAACCAAATCTACTGAAGCTCCAAAAAGAACATATGATAATCTAACCAAACTAGATGTATGGGAACAATCATTGTCAGTTATCTGGTGGATTAATCATTCACACACGGTGCTATCAAAGTCTACAACTCCGGCCCACTGAGCAGCTCAGAATTCACAGAGAGAGAGACAGAGCACATGCATGAAGCAACACTCAATGTAAAGTAAAGGACTGGGGGTGAACTGGAGAGTTAAGGAAGTCTTGAGATCACGGGGGAAGAGTTTCATATCTAAAAATAGCTGGTTGTGTGTGTTTATTTGTGTGTGTTACCTCTTTTGGCACTTGTGAGCGGAAGGAAATGGATGAAGGTGACATGCTGCTACTGGTCAGGATCTTACTGTGCTTCCTGGAGAGAGGAAGCGACACAGGTTCAAATCACACACATTCAATCAGAATAGTTGGAAGATCCTTTCAGTCTGCATTTCGATGGTAATTGACTAGTTATTAAGCATGCCAGGTCTATTTCAAGTCATCTCTGTGACCCCAAAGGTCCCATTTTGGCTGAATGATGCATGCTGCCACTAAAATAGACACATTAGCACAAATACACTCGATGCTGTCATTTATGAGATCATGTGAACAAAAAAGGAAGCGAGTGAGCTACAGTTACTTTGTAATTCA
>OMLC01096287.1:0-14255 GCA_900302585.1 Regalecus glesne | reverse complement strand
TGTGTGTTCTGTAAGTCTACTTTTTTTTTCCATGTCTCAACCCCTGTTTGGAAAATATGTGTCAGTGTTGTAGAGAGCAAAGCTTTCCCAAACAGAACACTGGCAAACAAGAAGACTTCAAATATATGAGTGTTTTTCAAAATGTGACTCAGTTCGTTCCTTCTCACTGAAATTTCTGAACAGCAGCTAAAGAGCTCTATGAGATTGCTAACATCTCCTTGTCCTTTTAGACACGCTGCATGTTGTGGCTCTGATCTAACAGCTGGGGTCCAAAGTGCTGCGCTGAATTATGCCTTGTAGTCTGACTGGTACACCGTCTGTTTAAATGTGGCACGTTTCCTGTCATCTCAATCTCCACGGCTTCTAAATTCACTGAGCTGTGGTTGGCTCGTGGAGAGGAACTGTTCTCTCAGGGTTGTGTGCTGATGAGAAGACTACCAGTGCTAAATAACACTCTCTTTTACTATGATTAGACTTATGTGAAGGCATATAGTTTAACATGCTATTAGAGCGATATTTAAAAAATAATAAATCATTTTTGTCTCGTCTTTTCTGCCTGCGTCAACTTGCCTTATCATGTATTTCTTATTCATTTTAAAGGGACCATGTGTAGTGATCACTTCCCATCCTGTATGTTAGACTTGATATTTAGCTTGCAGACTGGCATTGTTCTAGTTTGTCTCTTCAACCCAAACCAAATTAAACTTCAGATCCCTAAAATAATTACAACATTGTGGAAGCCTTTAAGCCACATAAAGTTGTTTAAAAGTTGTTTAAAAGGTACTGGTGACATTTGTATTTTATATCATCTCTGTTGATGCAGTTATATCCTATTTGTTTGTTTAAAAAACAACAACATCAATTAGCTGTTTAACATTCCTCCTCAGCAAGCCATGTCAATCAAATGAGGGCAGCACATAATAATAATGAGGTCTATATTCATGTGGGACGTTTAGTTGCTATGTTGCAGGGTGGACTTGGATGGAGTTCATGCCCTTCTTGACACCCTGCGGACGGTTCAAACCCACAACATATGGCTCTCAGTTCCCAAAACATGCGCTCTACCACTGAGCTATTGTGGCCCCCTGGCAGCACTTAATGATGATAATAATAATGATAATAATGTATGAATAATAATAATATTAATACTAGAGCACTTTACAAGCAATAAGCACAAAGGTCTTTCCAGGGTGAAGAATTTCAAAACATAGGCAGCATAAGGGAACAATATTAAGAGATGAATAATGCACATATGAAAACTTGTGTATATACATGCACATACACTATTCAAAACACAAGCAACTATTAGGGATAATTCCAAGAGATAAATTATGAAACATGCATACACACACACACGCACACAAGCACACACACACACACGTGCGCACACGCCTATATATACACACATGCCTATATATACACATAATACACATGCATACTATAAGCATTAACACAAACACTCACACCACCTTTAACCATATGCATGCACACATGTACGCACATCCACACATACAAGTTTGAAACTCTCCATAGAAGAGTTGAAACCAACAGCTCCCGAACCAAGGAAAATAAATTCACAGACACAGATCACACATCTACTGATTAACGGTTGTGATTTCCACACTAAAACATCATTCATCTAGATGCAGTGGTCCTGTGTAGATGGACTACAGGCTCAAAAGTTAAGAGCAAACCTTATTAATCTTTGACCAAACCTCATCCATACTTAATTCAAACATCAAAATGATAACTATGCAAACATAAAAACACTTGGGTTGCATCTGGTGAAATATTTTTTGCTTGGATAACTGAAAGCTGTTAAAAAGCAAAAACACGTTTTTATTCAATTATAACTTGCTGCATTAATTTGGGTTGTTCTCGCACATGGATGATAGCAGCTCATGTCATTTTCTTCAAATCCACTGCAACAGTCATCAAATGCAATTCATGAGCTATTCTCCCCTTTGCTCATTGCAGTCTAATAAGGAGGTTTTCCTATTTCCTCAAATCCCCTAAAAGTTATGATATTCATTTTTGATAGCATATCAAGAAAGATCAAATCTTTGTAATTTTGCACACCTTCTGCTCGACAGCTTGAGCTTAATGTCAAGCTTCAACATTAGGGTGTAGTAATACATCTGATTCGCTTGAAACACCGGGATGAGGTTAAAGCTCTGTCTGGGAAGCTGGCCTATAATCAATTCAATGATCGTGCTTACCGTTATCTCACTGCAATTAACCTTGAATGCATAATCAAAGCACTGTTCCAGCCCACGGCAGAAGGTTGGTTTTCAGTCTTTCTCATCAGCTGTCTGCAGAACCTCTCTTTTTCCTCCCAGCTCTTTCACCTTTTCCCTCTAGTAAATCAAGTCCAAATGTTTGAATCAGATGGGCTGACTAGATGCCAAGGAGCTATTCCCTTTCTATTTCTAGGGGTGAAAGATAAGTATGGAATGCAATTTTTTTTAAACTTGCATTATAAACAGTCAATACCACATTTTGCATGCTGCTAGCTAATTTAATTATATGAAGTAAGATAAGTTATACTTTATTAATCACTGTGGGGACATTTAACTTGTCCCAACAAATACTGTAGCTGGGAGCAGTGGGTAGCCACACTGCAGCGCCCAAGGGACCATCTCCAGTTGCACTTGTCACGCCTCATAGTAACCTAAGCATATCTTTTGATGCTGGGAGGAAACCGTAGCAACAGGAGGAAACTCATGCAGACACAGGGAGAAGATGCAAACTCCACACAGGAAGTGTCTTTATACATACTCATTAATTCACAGAGGAACAGTAAAATGGTAGATGGAGTCGTTCTTCTATAGCGCTTGCATGCTCAATAATCCATACAGAAAGGGCCCGGGACTTGAACCCAAGGACCTTCTTGTTGTGAGGCAACAGTGCTAGCCACTGGGCCATGCAGTTGGTTCTCTGTATGGAAAATATGAAATTCCTTTTTTTTCCAATATCAAAATTCAACACTGTGTTCTACTACAGTCTAGTAGACCAAGGTTATGTCATCCTGTTAGATGACCTGGAGGATGACAGTATGTTTAAAGAGCTCCAAATCAAAGCCCTTATGAGCTGACATTAAGGGGTGAAATCTAAAATTACTTTTTCTGAACATGTAATCATTTTTTAAACTAAGCTCAATAGCATAACTAACCATCAAGGACAAAGCAGACCTTGTCAATTTTCATAAAGGCCAATTTAATCATAGCTTGGGATAAATGTAGCCATCATCTAAAAGTGGAGTCCTTGCTCTTTGACCCAGTTTGCAGTTTTACAGAATACCATATCGACATTTCTTTCAAAATCAATTAAAACTGGGATAATGAGATTAAGATTTTTCTCATTCAACTGGCTGATCCTAAACTCTGCCCATCCTTTAGCTACTGTGGCTATCTAGGTCATCTTTTACTTTCCTCCAATATGACAATAACCATGCCATTTAGCCAGCCACTGCACATTACAACAGACAGTTTCTGATGGTCGGAAACCTTTCTTCAAGAAGCCAACAACAAGGCCTGAGAGAGAGTGGTCCATTTTCATGTGTCACGATTAGTCCCCAAATTGTGGGGGTGAACACGGACTTAGATAGAGCTCAAAGGATTAGGCCAGAAGCCCCTCCTGATGCCCCATGGTGGATTCGAACCCACAGTTTCTGACTCGTCAGTTCCTGAAGCATGCACTCTACCAGCACGCTACCGTGGGTCCCAGTTAGTGTTAACTGGAGCGTCGGAAGACAGGGTTGAGCTTAGATTCAGCCAATTTATGTTATCTATGCCAAATTCAAACTACTCAAGCCATTGGCCAGCCCATGGGCTTTATGAAGTGTGCAACCCTATAGGGCCTCCTATCTAGCCTGCAATTCTGCAGGGTTTTTTAGTTTATATCTGATTTTTTTTATGACTGCTCTTGACCCAACATGCTTCTGAAATGAAATTCCAGTATCAATTCCATTATGAATGGTCTCAGATGAAAACAAGCTATTATTCAATGTTATTTTTTTAAAAATATTGCATTGTTCTGTAATGTGAGCTGCAACTCGCAGCTAACTACAAGGAAATAGGAGAGGGGGAAACAATGTCAGCTGCATAACAGCCCGGCTGATTTCATAAACACGAGTTGGTGCTGAGAAAAGGGAAACATTAAAAAGAAGGAAGAATTTCATAAGTCACTGCGAGGCTCATTGGATAAATTTGTCAACACCTCCAGAGACGTGGTGGCTGAGCAGGTGTCCAACGCTAGCGGCTGCATGTGACTGTAGACTACGTTTAATGACAGCTCTGTAACATGATCTAAAATCTGAATGAAATATAGGCTGTAGACCTGAAATATTGAATTGTAACACTATTTACTGCAACATGCTAAAAATAAATGACAGCAGAGCCCACTTGATTTAAACCCAATAGTTTTACACTTGATTTATTTTCTTTGAAACACTATAAATCTAAAAAGTCATAGCTGAGACTATGTGCATGATGATCCTGTATTATTCTAGTTCTTAAAAATGTACTCCACCAAGAATACACATGCAGCAGAACTAGAATAGCTACATGTGTGTGACTGTAATTCACGTGCATGCATTTCAACGAGCATGGCCTCGCACCTCACATTGACACAGGGTCTCGAACCCCCCCTTGCAACAACCCTGATTGGCAACATTATAAGCTGGTGTGAGGCTGAGTTTAGGACAGTATCATGTGGTCAGGACAGCTCTCTTTAACAGAAGAGTGCTGACACGGGGGACACAGGGAGAATACTAAACTGGTGTTGGGAATCATTAACACATTAAGAATAGTAGCGCCTGAAAATATACAACTAAACAGTTTAAATATGGCATTTCCAGTGTAAAACTTCAGTAACTCATGGGTCACTTTTGATTTGCTGGACCCTGCTGATCACTCAATCCATGAGAGGAACATTGAGCAATAAAAGAGCAATATTGATTTGGCCTTTTTGTTCATGTTGCTGCATGTGGATGTTTAAAGTGATCATTACAGTTCTGCATAAAACATAGCTGAAGCATGAGCACATCCAGCCAGCAAACCAAGATGTTGGCTCTCCTTCCCTGAGGTATCATGATGAGAGTCCCAGAAGGGTAATGTACATACTTATGACAGGCATACGCCATATGACTTTCACTGGGTCTTCAACCCAGCTGACGCGTGGCTACTAACATTCTGTGCAGCAGAAGGTCATTGGCACCATAAACTCAGCTACAGATGATGGATTTAAGTTTGGCAGGGGCTGACTGATGACAGCAAATATATTTTTGCTTCAGCTATATCTTCGTGATTTATTAGCCGGAGAGCGTGGCCAGGAAACATCAAAACAGAAGCACCTCTATTCTCATTCCAGTTTATGTGTACTAGCTTTCTACCTTGGGCTATTTAAAGTTAAGGCATAACGTATTTACCTCATGCGTTGTTAATGGACCGCAGGCCTATAAATATCCACAAACTACAAGTTTGCCTTGCTCAGCATTCACAATGTACAACTTCTCCACAGGCCCTATAATGAAGTAACTATTAACCCCTGCATATTAGCAGACATCTCCCAAACACACAAGATATTCCAAAGTCCATAATTACCTCTAAATGTTTTGGCGCTCTTTATCTTTAAATCCTTATTCACTAACTGTTAGGTCATACAAAGAGATAAAGGAACCGCTAATTATTCATTATCTGTGCCAGGCAGTCGCCTGGAGGGGATTATGGGTTTGGACACACACTTGTGTGTGTGTGTGTGTGTGTGTGTCGTGTGTGCGTGTGTGCGTGTGTGTGTGTGTGTGTGTGTCTGGTGTCTGTCCACAGCTAATCTCATAAACTATTGCACCTACTGGCCTAATCCCCTTTTAATGTACAGTTATGACTGTATGACGAAGAACCTGTCATGGTTGCTGTGATTCTAAACCTTCTAAAAAAAAGTTGGTTTCGCCCCTCCCTCTCGTCATTCACTCTCTAGCCTGCTTGACTAACACTGCTTTCCTTCACCGGCTGCTCTGAGTCAACCATGCGTGACTCACATCTACGGTTGAGTCAGATCGGGCAGCGGTAGATTCAAAACCAAGACATTGTGTATTTGCGTACGAGTCTTTAAAGTAAGTGAGAAGTACGTGCTTGCCCTACAGCACCACCAGGTGAGATCCACTGTGATGAGGACAGACATCACTAAAGCAGCAGGATTACACAGGGTGTCTGGCTGCACTTTGAAGTCATGTGATGAGCAGAGGTGTTCACCAGGATCTTTAACCATCTCATAACAACAGGCCGTAGCCCCCACCTGTTTAAAATCCACCACCATTGCCCCTGTGTCCAAAAAGACAGCAGTTGAATGCCTTAATGACTATCATCCAGTTGCCCTAACACCAGTTTTTATGAAGTGTTTTGAGAGAGTTTTACTATCTCACATCAAGGCCATCAGTCCTGCTGATATGAACCACCAGTTTGCTTATCGAGGAAACAGATCTATGGAGGATGCAGTGTTGATCATACTTCATATGGGGCCGTCCCACCTGAAACACCCCAAATCATATGTTAGGAGGCTAGTTGTTGACTTTAGATTCCCTTTCAATACCATTATCCCCCACTGAGTGGTAGAAAAACTCAAACACGTGGGATTAGCATCCTCACTCTGCTCATGGATTAAGAATATTTTCGGTATAAAACCACAAAATGTTAGATTGAGCAATCACACATCTTCAGCCCTAATCCTGAACACAGGTGCACTTGCAGGCTTGTGTACTCAGTCCATTCCTCTTCACCCATGACTGCACCACCATCCATTCCTCCAAAACTATGGTGGAGTTTGCTGATGACTCCACTATAGTGGGACTGATACACAACAATGAGGAGACAGACTACAGAGAGGAAGTTCAACATCTGATCCGAGAGCTGTTCGGACAATAATCCTGTCATAAATGACACAGAAACCAATGAGATCCTTGTGGACTTTAGGAGATCCAGGAGGACCGTGCACAGAGCCAGAGACAGCAAGTTCAAACCTACTGCAGGGCATCAGGAAGGACATCTGGCCTTAATCCCTCAAGCTCCATCTAAGTCCATGTCCACACCCACAACATGGGGACTAATGACATGCAAGATGGACCTCTCAGTTGTGCTATAGTGTATCCCTGACTACTGATACACCATGGTTTTTAAGCTGCTGAGGGCTATTTGAGCCCATCCTCATGCTATGGCATCATATATTGATGCTGTTGAAATAAATGTTGATAAATGTCACACAAGCTACTCTTGATCTGTATGAGACGCAATGAGTTAACCGCTAGCTAGCCTTAACCATAAATGTAACCCCTACCTAATCCATATGTTACTGAAGGTCCATTTTATGTGACACCATCATTCACCAATGAGGCTGAAAGTTTCATGTTGCAGTCTATGAAATATCAGCAACAGATGCCAAAAGGGCACCTTGCTCAGCAACGTATCACTGGTTTGTAAACAGCGTCAATACGTGTTGGCATGGGATAAAAACACATTTGCTATAGCTTGTCAAAAGCATCACGCTTTCCATTGATTGATGGTTGGGTATTGCCATTAAGCATAAGACTTAATGCAGGTGCTAGGCCCGTGTATTCCACATGTGGTGTGGGCCTGACAGGTTCAGAGGGCAGGAGTAGAGGATAGCTATGCATGGCGTAATTTATGTGTGCCTTCTGGAAATGTCCTGGGCCTGAGCCAACAAAACATCTTTGATGGGAGATGCCTACTTTATGGCCTGAGTGACATATCCATTCTCATCCACGTGGTCCGTCTCATGTCAAAGCCAAGTTTCTATGTATATGCTATTCATGGAATCCGTGGTAGGGGTATAAATATCAGGTCCTTTTTTTCTGGTGTTGAGGGAGAAATGCGAAATAGCTGTAATGTTTCTTTTAAATATAATGGAATCAGTACATATGAAAATAAAGATATATTTTTGAAATTTGACAATATCCCGTCAAATCTCAAAATATCAGTTTTAATACCAGCTCCTTGTTTAAATGAAAAAAAGGTTTCATATTTAAGCTAATAGAGGTTAGATTTAGGTGTCGTGATTAGTCCCCACTTTGTGGGCATGGACACAGACTTAGATGGGGCTTGGGGATTAAGCTTGGTTGCCCTTCCATGATGCCTCATAGTGGATTTGAACCTACAACTAGGACATGATATAAATTAGGAAATAGACAGGCAGCAGCTACCATTATTAAGGAAAAGAACATATTTTTTCCAGCTTCATCATCATCATCATCATCACTAGGGGTTACTGGTGCATCATATTGTGGTACATATAAATGCATTCTGAGACTTGGTACGGCTGCAAACAGTTAGTGATCCAATCCCTTTTATGGAAACACCTGATAAACAATTTTAGATCTTTGCGAGCCTTTTCCAGTTTTTAGCTGGGTCAGATGAAGGGTCATCACAATCTATTTCTGCAGCTGATCTGTCATTTTTGAAACTGTATGTATGTATGGGGAGGGATTCGGATATGCCTGCCATTGTGCGCACACACCCCTGACAATTCTGACATCAGTGTAGATGATTCTTGTTCAGAGGGGATGAGAGCATCTTGGCATTAATGATGTTTTCTGACTGCTGCCCCCAATAGTATTGGGTCTTTAATTCACCATGGCACTCTGTCATGGCATAATATGACTCAGTGCATTGCACATGTGCTTTCCAAATGGTGGCCCTATTTGTCGCTTCACATCAGTGTGAGCCCCTTGGACCCCCTCAGAGAGAGCCAGACAGAGAGCCAGACAGAGAGCCAGACAGAGAGATAGAGAGACAGAGAGAGGGGGGGGGCTGAGAGAGAGAGAGAGAGAGAGAGAGAGAGAGAGAGAGAGAAGCAAAGACACACACACAGACACTCATTAATACATACTATCAAAGCTTGGCCCCTCTTAAGCTCATACAACCAACAAGAACAGCATAACTGTACTGATAAGGGAACAACAATTACATGGCCTCTGAACTGTGGGGTCTGAAAGGCACATCCATAGACAATAAATAATCTGCGTGAATGAACACTGTCAAATGAACAGATGTAAGAATTATTTTTAGTGTAAAACTGCTGACAGTAAGCTCATTGAGAGGGGTGAAGTGAGCAGTGTGTGTAATGTCTCTGGTGTACCGTATGCTAAATGTACCACCAATCCCAGCCTGGATAGGAAAAGTATGTGGTGTGCATGTGCATGTGTGCGTGTGTGTGTGTGTGTGTACTGTAACTAGGAAAGCAAGTGTTGATCTGAGAGTGAGCCCCACAGGAGTGTGAGGCAAGAAGCAGCAAGACACAGAAAATTGGGCTGCCATCGGATTAGTGTCAGATAGCAGGAAGCCGGCCATCATGCCTTCCCTCAAATACATGTGTCTGTATGCTCTAAATTCACTCCCTCTAGGGCTTTGTACTTTTTTTTGTCATCAACTCTGACTAAATCTCTGAACTGTTTTGGTGACAGCTGACATGAGTGAACGGCCTTATTTTCTGTTTATTTACAGAAAACATTTTGGTATTTCTGGCCAACTATTAGCCAATGAAGCTTTGATTAGCGGTCTATTTAGGATAGGATTACAGCGGTGTGTTTATTTGTCTAGCATTTTGAAAAATTGCCTGTAGCCAATAACGAATAGTTTGGAGCAACATAGAAGACTGTTTTTTACATGTCATGATCAGTCCCCACATTGTGGGGGTACATACAGTCAGGAACAACAGAGACTGAAAAAATATTGATGGCGCCAAATTAAAATAGCAATACAATATCGAAAGTCTTCATATGTGAGGCAGCCACTGGTGCTGCCTTTTTCCCTGGACCAATATGCCAAAGTCTGCCAGTTAATATCAGGATGCCTTGTAATCCATAAATATCTCCTTTTAGCACACAGTGACTGATGGTTGTGAGGCACTTATACCATAAGCTATGCTTTCATATGATTTTATGATAATTTTCCTGTTATAAATGCAGAACAGAAATGCCAAACTTAAAAGAAATAAAGGGAAATAAAATAGCTGCATTGTTAAAGTATTAAATTTTATATACTTAGAATTGTACGCAACTGTTTTGAATTTATCCTGTAACTCATTGAGAGGTCAGTTTTAACATGTCATTACGTTACATTACATTTAGCATTTAGGCATTTAGCAGACGCTCTTATCCAGAGTGACGTACAAGTGCATAGGGTCAAGGTACAAAGGATACTTGAGCTAAAAGGATACTAGATACTAGAAGCTAGATAACAATCCTAGTGCCATCATAAGACTCCGATGCAACATCAACTAAGAAACACAAACCTAAAATAAACCAACAAGACTTCACGTGCCTAAACCATGTACATCAAAATCAAGAAAAGGAATAGGGCTACAACTATGAGTTAGAGCTAGGACTGGATGGGGAGGAGGAAAGGTACAGGCGGAGGACATGAGTTTTTAATCTGCTCTTGAAGATGGTCAGGGCTTCTGCTGTTCTGACTGCCATGGGAAGGTTATTCCACCAACGAGGAGTCAGGAGGTGACCGGGAGGTGTAGATACTGAGAGGGGGAGGTGCCAAGCGACCAGAGGTGGCCGAACAGAGGGGTCTGGTTGGTGCATATGGTCTGATGACCCCTTGATACGAGCCATAACAGGCAGCCAGTGGAGGGCAGTGAGCAGGGGGGGGGGCATGGGAATGTCTGGCAAGGTTGTAGACCAGGCGAGCAGCAGCATTTTGGATGAGTTGTAGAGGTTTGATGGCAGAAGCTGGTAAACCGGCCAGCAGAGAGTTGCAGTAGTCCAGGCGGGACAGGACCATCGCCTGAACCAGGAGCTGGGTAGATTTGGTGGTGAGGAAAGGGAGGATTCGTTGGATGTTGTTAAGGAAGAATCGGCACGTTCGACTCACTGTCACCATTAGTCTCCGTGTTGTGAGGGTGGACAAAGAGTCGGATTGAGCCGGATGCCCTTTCAGATGCCCCAGAGTGGGTTCTAACCTGCAAGATCTGGCTTTCCCACACACTCTACCGCTGAGCTACCACACCCCTTTGTCCTTTAATTCATTAATGAAAACTAAAAATATGATTTATTATAATTACTTGCAATTATTCATTATAATTATCCTTGTTTTTGTCTTGTGAAAATTTTGGAAGACAAAATTGTGTTTTGCCAAAAAAGGTTTACTCGATGGATAGAAACATGGCTGATTTGGAAAGATACCTTTGATTTCAGTTGTCATAGGACGGGCACCCATCTTCAAACTTGAAATCATTAACTCCAATATCTCCAGGACCTCTGCTCAATTTGGATTGGCTCCAGCTGTTAAAATTACTCCCTTACTTACTTAAAAGCCATAACTATGAAGTTACTTGTACCTGACAGCTCAATTTGTCTGTTATCTGACTTGTACATCTATGAGATATAGATCTGTGATTTCCCTATTTCCTGTCGCTTGACTCTAAGGCCTACCCACACTAAATGCACTTGACTCAACATGCATCTCTGTCCATATGATTTATTTTTTAAATGAAGTATTTGATTAGCTTTTAGATCCCTGTAGGGAAATTCAACCTGCGCATTCAACCCATCCTATACAAACAGACTTGAAGCAGTGAGCGGTCATGTATATCCTACACATGCACATTAGCAGCAGTGGGCAGCTGCCTGTACAGCACCTGGGGACCAACTACAGTTCTTCTCGTCATGCTTCCACCAGGGGCACTAGCAGAAGTATTGACCTGTGCATGTCTTTTGATGGTGGGAGGAAACCGGAGTACCCGGCGTAAATCCATCCAGAAACAGGGCGAACATGCAAACTCCACACAGAAAGGACCTGAAGTGGTCTGGAGCTCGAACCCGGGATGTTCTCGCTTTGAGGCAGAAGTGCTATCTATTGGGTCACTGTGCTGTGCATTTAAACGTACCCATCTTATTTCTGATGTTTCCTGCTGGGCTTTTCTTTTCAGCTGTTATAAAAGTTCCCACCTCACCTTTAGCAACCGATGCAAGTTAAAAGTAGCTTGTTTCCATCGAATGACATGAAGGGATCTTACAACTATACAAAACACTTGTTTATAGGACAAAGGTCCATGAAATACAGATGTATATGCCTTTTTGTATAATCTTTGCTCAAGTGAGCTTCATAATATTTACTTGACTTCATACTCCTCCTTAATATAATTGTGTACTTCAGATATACTACCTCTTCCAATCCCAACTGGCACCTCTACAGGACCAACTGTCAATCCTGCTTACTGCAGTGACTCCACAATGGCATCCTGTCCAGCTTTGAGAAGGAACTGTTCACTGGTTTCCAGCATAGGCTATCCTGGTGTTTAAAGGGATGGCCTCATACATCAGAACAATGCTCTTGGCTCAACCTTGGGCCAGAGAGGTAGTGTCCAGTGATGAGCAGTGTGATGAATGGGCTTCTGCAGGAAGTGTTTAGATTGCAGCTTGGCAACCTGCCGGTCTGGAGCAGAAGAACTGAATGCTGATCCAACCTGATGCTGCCAGGTGTAAAGCCAGTGTGTGAGCCTTAGATAGAAGACCTTAGAGACAGAAATAATTGGCACAAGCAACTGCTCTACTCTGTCTTCCTCCAGTCTTATAAACCAACAAATATAGAAATATTTTACCTTGTTGCAAAATGCACACAGGGATTGTTCAGCTGCAAATTTACGAAATGCTGAATTTGTGGTTTCCATTACGTGACTGTTCCATAGAAAATTAGACTAAATAAACAAACAGGCTAAAGAAGCTAGGAGGCTCTCCCAGTTGGGCCCTCTGGTTAACTTGCTGTAAAAGTAAGCTCCATACTAATCCCAGTGCTGATACGAATCACATCCCATGCAATTCAGTTGTTCTACATCACGATGATCAGCCCCTCATAATATTAGACCCCTTGATTTATGAAGGTAGTCTGTGTGGTATACTGCTTTACACTGAGTGAGAGGATTCAAATGAACACTGCTTTATCCATGTAAACGAAGAGTATGGGAATGGGGAGGGGAGTTTTCCCTCTTGGTAAGCTTCTGAAGTGAGCTGCCATCTCAAGTCTCAGAGGCTGGGAAAGATTATGCATCAAGGAGCACAGTTGCCCAGTTGTTAGGGCTCCAGCCTCACAGCAAGAAGGTTCTGGGTTCGAGCCTCAGGCCATCACAGGTCCTTTCCATGTGGAGTTTACATGCTCTCCATGTCTACATGAGTTTTCTCTAGGTGTTTTGGTTTCCTCCCACCATCAAAAAGACATGCATGTTGAGATTAATACCCCTGCCTGTACCCTTGACCAAGACAATAAGAAAAATAAATGGAGTTGGTCCCCAGGCACTACAGCTGCTCACTGCTCTCATACAAATAGGATGGGTTAAACATAGAGAACATGACAAACAAATAAAGTTTCTTCTTAAAAAAGGCTTGTATGTGGGAAAGCTGAAAGAGGCCAGAGAATGGCTCTGTTGATGGTTTAGGGTCTATAGACTACAAAAAAAAAGTGGTGTCTGTGACATCCCCCATACATTTCTGTAGAGGCGGTTTTGAACCATGAGTTGCGTTAACACTCACCATCATCGTGTCAGATTTGGCATCAGGGCCATTATAGGGCGAGTGTGAGGCCCTGTGCAAACTTGATGTACAAGAACCTGCTTATCGCCATACATATGCATGAATCATGGTCACACGCACATAGTGATTCAAGTTCTACTGCATGCATAATGTTGGTGCATTACAGTTTTTACAAGTAGAACAAAGAATCCTCACGTACATAGTCTCAGCTATGACTTTTTGTTATTACAGTCTTTCAAAGAAAACAAATCAGCTTTAAACTATTGGCTTTGGTCATCACCAAGTCATCTCAAATGTCACATTATTTTGGGATGTTGAAGTATGACCGTGTGTTACAGCTTAACATTTCAGGTCTACAGCCTGCATTTCATTCAGATTTTAGATCATTTTTCAAACTAGTCATTACACGTAGCCTATGGTCACAGTCACATTCACCTGCTAGCTTTGGACACCTGCTCAGTCACCCCATCTCTGGAAATGTTGACAAATTTATCCAGCAAGCCTCACAGTGACTTATGAAATTCTTCCTGCTTTTTAATTTTTCTCTTTCTCAGCTTCAACTCAAGCACCCAGCATCAGTTCCCCTTCTCATTTTTCCTCACAGTGAGAATGGAGCAAACACTATCTAACAATGCAGTTAAAAATGACAACACCTGAATGATTAGTTAGATCTTTTCCTGTAACCTTGACTATGCATAACGGAATCGACACC
>OMLC01096286.1:0-15514 GCA_900302585.1 Regalecus glesne | reverse complement strand
CATATTGTTATACACCTTGTGTGGTCAATAGACTAGAAAATATAAGTATACATACATATATAGAAAATATAACATAAAAAACATGTCCATTTACCTTTTACGTGTTTGTTTTTCTGTATTGTGCAACACTTCTTAACTGTTAAAAGATGTTATTTATGTAAAAAAACGTATTTACTTACTCGTTTCATATAAACTACAACTCGATAAGTTCAATAAACAATTGGAACATTGGAATCTGCTTCCCGAGTCAAGTCCTGGACAATTCAACATAATTGAAATCAATGTATGGCTGCCCTTTAGCTATCTACTTTAGTTGCAGCCCTGTTATTTAGACGAAACACTTTCAAACCCACAAGCAACTGGTGAGCTCATCCAGACGAGGCTTTAAAACTTGAGGTTTCAGGGGAAAGGTGCAGAGGGACTCCCAGACCTTCAGTTGTAAAGCCCTTTGAGTAGTCAATAGACCAGCAGAGCGCTATATAAGGATTCAATCTACATCGACAGACAAAGAACAAATGCAAATTCACCACTCTGGGCTTGGCGATATGTGAAGAGGTTTGGTAGGCCCGTCATCAGAATCTCCTCTATGTCTTAGTTCCTCTATGTCAACGCGATTTCAGTATTTTTCATGACAATCACTATTGATGGCGGACATTTGGAGACTTAGGTTAGCCGATCAATTACAGATGTGTTGATGACACATTTTCTGAAAAACGCCTGAGTTTGAACACAAAGTCAAGTCCACAAGTTAGGTTGAAATGTAACCTTTATTATGGCATTTATATCTCATTATTACAAGTTCTCAAGCTGAACACATAACCTGTTGCTATATACCAAGCAATGACTGCAAGTAAAGAGAAACAACTTCATGAAACATCGACCCTCCATCAGGTTTGTCAAGCTAATGAGAGTACCCGTCACCAATGGAAGGCCACAGACTTCCCCAATACTCAGTATTTGGCTAACGATTAGCTTTTCATACCCCCCCCAGGAAACCTACAGAGGTTGTCTGTGTTACGTCATGATTAGTCCCCACGTTGTGGGCCTGGACGTGGACGGAGCTTGGGGGTTAAAGGCCAGATGACCTTCCTGATGCCCCACGGCGGATTCGAACATGCGGCCTCTGGCTCATCACTTCCTGAAGTGAGTGTGTTAACAACTTTGGCCCAGGTTGACTCCTGTTGTGTCCTCGTAGCTAACCTTTTAGCTGCCGTGAGCAGTGAGGGGCCATGTGTGGATATCTGGGAGGATGAATGCCGGTGGCATTCCAAGTCTTCCTATTAGTAGACTGAGTGAACCCACACACACTCATACCATCCCCACAACATCATCTTCAGTTTGGCTGTCAGTCATATTTGTTTCTCCATATTACAGAAGCTAACTTGCAAGTGAATGAATTTAACTATTTAATGCTACTCATCAATATTATAAAGTATTTCCTCGTATATTTTTTATTTTTCCTGAAGTGGCAAAATGGAAAGAGTACATGACACTTGTAAAATGGTTGACATTTCTCAAACGTGAAGTTTTGTTCATTAACTAACTTTGGATTTTCAAACTGAAGAGAGCAGTTTAAGTTTCTTTCTGCTCAAACTAAACCTTTTCTCCTGAAAATACACTTCACGGTAATTTACTGTTCTCCTCCAAAATGCTTGATCTGTATGTACATCTACATTCTTTCTGCCAGACTCCGTGGATATGTAAAAATGTTCAAGTACTTAATGCAGTGTGTGAATGTGTTTGACCTATGGATGCTTTCCAATATCACATTTAACTTCTACTTCTTTTTTCCTCCCAGATCTATATCAACAAGATGACAATTCCTTTTGGAGGACGACCAATCCCTTTTTTTTTTAGATGGGACGCATTATGTCTTCAGAGTATACGAGTCCCTCATATTTACGCTATTTCTGTGTGACATGCTGTACAGTTCCCTAAACCTGTAGAGTTCCATCGTGTTACAAAGGGGTTTTGGAGACATGCTCATCGCATTATTTTACAGCCTCCCACAGGTTTTTATTTGGTATGTCAAACTCACTCATTAACAAACTGCTAAAAAAAAATAATGTTCACACAGATATAACACAAGGATAAATCCGAGAAGAAAATATAAAAAAAAGTATATTAGGGAATGTGTTTGGCTGCAAAGTTTTGGAAAAAAAGGGGCAAAGCTCAGGAGGCTGCAAGCGTCCTGTGAGAAGGTACATGCACTACCACTGACCTGATCCTGTCCTTGTCCCTCCAGAAAGCTAGCTTGAGATGTGGCATCTTCCTGCTAAATTGGAAACCTTGAAATGAAGAGCACCGCCATATTGGTAGCGAGCACCTCAACGTACACACAGGCACTGTGCCTTGTAGTGAAGCACCAGATTAGAGGGTTAGCCTGGGGGGGGGGGCATCAAAACCTAGAGGAAAGTCCAACAGATAGCTAGGGCTGCAAAAGAACGCAGCCAGTCACAGTTTATAGAAAACAACCCCTACCAAATAAAATATCTCCGTTTTAAATCTTCTTACCAGCCTACATCCAGTTTAGTGATTTGCTCCATGCAGGGTGATCATGAGCAGTGTGAAGGATTTAACTCGTCTCTATCATCTCCAGGTTCACACTTTAGTTAAGGGTCAATGCGCTACGTTCCCTCACTTGCTCCTGAGGAGCTGCTAAATGTTTCAGAGAATTCAGAAAACAGGACAGGGCCCACCTCTAAGCCACACACCTACATTCTAAGATCTCGCCCTCCCTCTCCACTTGTCTAATTCAAACACGGGTGGGAGGTTGAACTGGAAGTCCAGTTTCAGGACAAAGGAAACCCATTGGTTGATCATTTCTCTTCCCGTCTCAGTCTTTTACAGTTGAGAGTGCTCAGTAGAATGCATTTCAGCAAAGCTAATCTTGACATTGATTTTCCTGCGAACTAATGAAGTCTGCAGCAGATGTGGCTCCACCCACTCTCATCTCAGAACCACAAGTCGTGTCCAAATTCACCAGATTTTGGAAAAACGAATCTAAATCATATCAGAAGTCTTAGGGACACACGCTGCCTTCTGTCCACTCTCTGCCATTTTGGCAGTAACTACTCTGAGTTTACCAAAATGAAATGACTGTCCTGTCCTTTGCCTCTCTCAACACTCATACGTCCATCCCTCAACGCTGGAAACGGCCTAAGCCTCCATCAAGATGCATTTGGCAAACTGATGTCTTTCCTTAAACTGGAGAAATATCCAATTCTCTCCTTGAGGGTCAACTAAGATTTTACATGACATGGCAGCGTCTCCTTTCCTACTTTGGTAAGTTAGCGGAGGTTCTCATTACATAAAATACTTTTTACTTTCCCATCACTTTGTATCCAACTGTGCCTCAGTAGTGGTGTCATGCGTCTAAAGTCTCTCGGATGCTGAGGCCGTTTAGCTACGTAGCATGCTAGCTGTGGCCTACATCTGCAGCGAGACACTGGTTCATCCTGTAAAAAGTGGCCCAGCCAGGGGTGTGGAGAATGGAGGTGTTTTAGTTTAATTTGTGTCTGTCTTTCTTCGTACATCTGCATTTCTGTCTGTGTCTGAACAAATATAGGTTGTTACTTTCAGATGCTATGTGAATATGATGCCATGTCCAAATAAAAGTAACTTACTCAAAAAAGAAGTGTGGAGGAACTCGTGAAGCTCTTCGAGACTGAGATGAGCTCAGCTTCGCGTCCAGTCAACTAGGCACCGGAAGGGGACCAGATAGGATTCTCTGAGCAACAGTTTTGGATTAAGGTACAGGCAGCGATGCCAATGCAGAAAGGTAGAGTCTCAAATGACTGCCATAGTCATGCTGCATTCCCAACAGATAGGAGATTTCTTCATGTCATGGTGGACACACTTTCAAAAGCCATCAAGCCTCATAACCTCATAACCAACCTCTCTTCAAACCACACATCGGAGGTTCTACAGTTATTTCCCATGCACATCTCTGCATTTGTGCTGTGGCTAAAGGTAGAGTGTGACGTGTCAAAGCAGCAGCCTCATGTGAACAGTCAGGAGCACTTTTGCCATCATGTAGATTTTGGATACGCTTTCCTGAAATGGACATTTTGAAACCAACGGAGGATTCACAAGTGATGCTGTATTTGCAGTTGTTTTTAAAAATAATACTGCGAGTAGCTGACAAATCAATATATTCCCCCTATACGGTTTAAATATGAAGATATCTGTCTGTGGGTAGTGCCTGTATCAGTAGGTGAAGGGAGCGTGCTGAGAGAGAGCCATGGTGAAGGAGCTCCACCCGCTGGCTCCACTGAACAACAAGACATTTTCACCATCATCATCAAATAACTCCCGGGCTGCCGTTTAACACATCACATGCTGTACCTGTAGATGTGATAGGCCCGTGTGCGTTCCCATAGACCTGACTGCTGTGTTGCAATAACAGGGATTCCTCTCCATCTTTGGTGGGAACGGATTTGTCACATGACAGCAATCCTAGACAGAGTACAAGACACTCCAACACACACGGTGGAACACACACACGGACACTCCAGCTTTACATGTAAGTCTCTCCCAGACATACAGGGAGGTCAGACCAAGTGTTCCGACAGATCCATTCCATCCCCTTGGAAATAAGTTCTTTTAAAGAACTCTGAACGTGCAAAGCTGAGGGAGGATTTCCACGTTGGGTGCTGACTGGGGACTCGACCGATGGTTCCAATAAATCTGTATTAAGCATAATGTGAATTTTTGAGGTGAATCAGGCCTGCGGCCTATCATATTTTCTATCATCTCATATTCAATGCAGTACAATATTGTACTTGAATGAAACCATAAATGCATGTGAACAAATGACCAGATGCAGAACTCCGGTGTGAAACCACTATGAGGAGCAGTGACTGAGAACCCTAAACTGCCAGTGTTGCCAGCTTCTCCTTCTCTCTCAGAACCTCTTTTGCATAGCACAATGCTAACGCACGGTTTTGCTGAAACTGCATTCGAGTAACAAACGGTAAAGTAAAAAGCACTTCATCCAAAGCAGCCATGACTTTAAGTGACTAAAGTCAGTCAAGTAAAGGCCCGTGTTATAAAATGCTCCACACGGGGGCCGTGACTTCACTGTGCACAGCTCGCAAAAGCCACCACTGAGTAAAGACAATTGACAGCTGCCAAGTGATTATACAGCGATAACGACACGGATGTTGAAACAAGTAACGCTAGCCGTTGGCCCCAAAGTCTCGAGTTGCATAAAGCTCATAACTACATCAATAGAGGAGAGCTGCACTGTTCAGAAAAATCCCCGAGAGTATAAAAAAAAAAAAAAAGCTAAAGAATAAAAAAGAAACCAAACGGGTTCAACAAGACACAGCCACCCACCTCTGGGCTCATTGTCATAAAGGATATCGACACCTTGCCGGCTATTTGCTGCCGAGGAGGGGAATGCATCAAACCAATGTTGTCTGGGCCTCCGTGGATTTAAAGTACTCGCTGTTAGTTTGCTGATGCAGTGGGGGGTTGGGTTTGTGGGCTAGCCAACAGACTATCTCCATCTCCAGGCCTGTGAGGAACAAAGAGACTTCAGCTTAAAGACGCCGCAGCCACTAAAGCATATCAGCACCTTAGTTAATGGGAAGGTCAAAAGAAAGGGCGACAGCTTTTCTTTGACGTGTGTCTCTATTCTGTGTAAATGGCTCAAAGGAAAAGAAATGTGAATGCACATTCTGGAAATGGCTTTCGTTCCTCGGGAGATGATGAGAGGCAGAATTAAAACGTGCAAACGGCATCATTTAATGCACTGTGAATGCACTCCCCCCTGGTTGTGTTCCCTCTGTAAGTCTATGGGGAACAAGCTCAGATGGTTCCTATCCTGATCCTTATCTGTCCCACTCATTCAAAGGGCTAATTTGTCTCCTATGTGCCTTAATGTGACTCATTCATAAGCAGCTGGTGCAAACCAAGGCCAATGATGAACTCCAGATGTTCGAAATCTCTGTCCGCTGCTTCTATGATCTGTAGTCCTTTTTGCTGTAGGGCTTGTTTCCCAGGATGCTGTCCACCTCGTGTGCAATGGACGATGATAGCTTTGGAAGAACCTGCGGGAGGAGAAAAGGGAGACAAAAGCGGCAAATTAAATATGGCTTTATCTGTTTTCATCTACTTATCTTTATAAAAACACTGACCTAGTTCGAAACCTTGAGTGCATATCTGCACCAAAACTATACTTTAGAAGAAGCCGTTAATGTCAGTGCACATATATCCGATAAAGTTTGTTCTCTGCGATTAATCCATCCTATAGCGGAGGAGCAGTGAGCAGCTGCAGCCACCGGGGGGCAGTGGGGTGTTCGGCGTCTTGCTCAAGGACATTTTGAAAAACGTCTCTGCAGGTGCGGGGATCGAACCTGCAGCCCCCCAATCACCAGATAGCCGCTCTACCCACTGAGCCATGCCGTCACCATCTGAACCTCTGACATAACCGAATAACCATTATTGTATTGATTGAATGCATGATCATTTAATGAATTGAATACCAGTGTCTCGGAGAGCTGGAACGTTATCTCCCTCCCCTCAGTGCTAGCGGTCATTTAGAGAAATAGCTTGATTGTCTTTATCGGTGAATGGCAAATTAACTCATGATGGTATTACACTTTTCTAGTCTAGTGACCACTCAATGTGCTTTACGGTGTATTCCCACATCTATGTGAGCATGGAGAATTAAAGCCATGTGAAGCCGTGAACCTGCAAGGCCTCACTCCTTAGCACGCCCTCTACCGCTGAGCTGAGAAAGAGTGCAATTTTATTTTGTCCTTGAAGGTTACGATCAAATGTGTCGTCTGCATTTCACTCATTCTACTGTATAGGAGCAGTGAGCAGCTGTAGCCCTGGGACTCTCATTGTTTTCCCTGTTGACTTGGTCAAGGACACAGGCAGGAGTAGCGACCTCAACACGCATGTCTTTGGATGGTGGGAGGAAACCGGAGCATCTGAAACAAAACCCCGCGGATACAGTGAAGACATGTAAACGCCACACGAAAAGGTCCCGGGACTCGAGCTGAGGGCCCTCTTGTGGTTACCCAGGATGTGTCAATATCGTAGACGGATCTAGGCTAATTGAGAGCACTAAGCCTTTAAATAAACTCCCTAGAGAGGACATTCCTATTGTTCTCCTTCATTTGAAGGTGAGACAGTCTTCCTTTGAGAACCCACTGGCTTCAGGTCCTCGCCCCCTCTCCTCTCCCACATTAACAGTGGGAGGGATTCCATAATCAGGAACATCCATTTGGTTGATGCTAACACACACGGTTTCCCCTGGAGCCACAGTCCCTGTCATCCTGGCTAAGCTCCCAGGGCTGCTTAGCATGCCACCATCCTGGATCAACCCAGTGATGGTGCACGTGGGGAAAATGATGCAGCATGTCCACGGTTTGAACTGATAAAAAAAGGATTTCAATGACCTTTTCACTTTTCAAGTTCTTGTGGCCAATCTGCTTTTAACTCCGGTCCTATTCCCACTGTGGCCTATGGGGCAGAGTGCTTCAGTAGAATCCTCAGCCTCCATACTTGGTTTCAGCCCGCCTGCAGAGCTCCACAAAGCTTTCGCTGACATTTTTTTTTATTCTTTCGAGGAATGCCTTTCCTTTTTTACGGGAGATGGAATTCCCCCCAACAAATAAATAAAAGGATTCTCTTATCAGTTCCACGAGAGGAAATTTGGAGTTCTCTGCATTTTTGAACCCCATCCTATTGTAGAGGAGCAGTGAGGCGCCATCATGTGGTGCTCAGGGGAGCAGTTAAGGGTTCAGTGTCTTGCTCAAGGACACCTCCACATGCTTTCTGCAGGACCAGGGATCGAACCTGCGACCTTCTGATTACCAGATGACCGCTCTACCCCTCACAAGCTCAGTATCCGCATGTTAGTGGCTCATTTTCATCGGGTCGTACAGTCCTGTGTTCATGGATGACTATCTACACTCCCCACAGTGGACTCCACACCAGTTTCCACGGTTACTTCCAAACATGAAGATATAAAACAGCAACACAAGGTCTCCAGTTCATGATCACATGTTGCTGTGTGTAATCTGGCTCCACTAAAGGTGAGCTCTCCCTCATCCCATGGCTCTCACTATATTCCTGTTAGGATTAGGCCGAGATTTAAGACCCACTTTGCAGTACGAGTCATCCTCAGTCAGGCCAGATCATTTTATTAAAGTCTTCTGTAGGGGTTCCAGTCTGCCTAAGCACCTAGTCCATGTCAAATAAGTCTTTCATTCTTAATAGTTTAATTACTTCCCTCAACCTGGACTTTCTATTCCTCACTGAAACCAGGGTAGTGCTCCCTCTAGTGGAGCTCTGCTCACCAAACTAGAGCTTTCTGAACACATCCAGACTAGCAGGTCATGGTGGAGGCATAAGAGCTGCCTTTCAGAACATTACATTTGAAACAGTTTTGAAACTTTAGCATTTAGGATAGTGAGTTATAGCCCAATCTATTGTCTACCAATCTATCTACCCCCACATTCATCTGCTATTCTTCAGGAATTCTCTGATCTGCTTTCCTGTCTTGTCCTCGGGTTTGATAGGGCCATTATAGTTGGTGATTTAAGATTCAATGGGATAATCATTAACTTTTTTGTCACTGAATATTAATTGAAAAAAATCTTTTAACCTTGTGCAGTATGTTATTGGCCCCACACAACCATGGACACACCCTTGATGTAGTTTTCAGCCTGGAAATGCCTCTTAATGCCCTGAATAGGATTGATTTAGTCTCGGACCATAAATTCATTACCTTTGGTGTTTCTTTATCACCTACTGTAATACATCAGAAGCATATGATTCACTCTTGCATCTTTAATAAGCAGGCAGCAGCCATGTTATCCACTTTTCCACTCTGGCCAGCAGCCCTCCTCACATCGCCATGGTTAATGACCAAGTTAGCTAGATGAATTGATTTGTGTAAATCTGGCCTTGATTTTTCAGCTCCATATACTTCCGGAGGTGTCCCAGTTATTTACAAAACCTAGATCAATGACAGCATGCGTCATCAAAGACGGGGATACAGGAAGACTAAACACAGATGGATAGAATCTTCTCTTGAAGTTCAAGTATATACACACACACACACACACGACAGACCCCATAAAAACTGAAATAATAACCGTTTTTAAAGCAAAAACAGAAAAAAGAGGAAAGGAGATGATGCTGAACAAATAGGCGTTACACCCAAGAGAGATGAGCTTCCCCTGTCTGTCTAAAAATAGCATTAGGTTCCACAGTGTTAAAAAAACAAGCAGAGTAAATGCTTCAGAAATGAAATTAGGCAGATGCTGCTCCCGGATGGATCGCGCTGTGCACAACACCGAAGAGCAATTGATTAAAGCCGCAGCAATTGTTCTGTTAGGGCAAAAAAACAACAGCTTGACCTTATTTACTTTTTGAGTCATGGGATTAATAAATCAACTCAACTAGTGGGGCTTTCCTTTTAGAAAAGAAATACCCATTCCAAGTTGTGCTTCTGCTTTTCCAGCGTAGTGAAAAATGTGGCCCAGGCAGATGATTATTTGTAAATGAAAAATAAATCGAATCACCACTCTGATGTTGCAAATGGGCATTGACCTGGTAGCTCAATATGTGAATGCTTAAATCCACTCTCACCTGTATTGCTCCTATATTCTCCATCAGCTGGTCAGTGCTGGAGGCCCCTAAGAGGACAGAGCTAACCCCCTCATTCCTCAGGCACCAAGCTAAAGGGAGGACAGAATAAAGAGTCACAGTTGTTGCTATGTGGGTTTGTGTCACTTGTGTCACTTTGGTCCAATCATAGCTGAAACGGTTATATCACACAAGGTCTTCGTGGTCGGTGGAGACAGAACACACATGTAACACTAACAGCTAATCCCTGTCTAAGAACAAGTCCATTTACCATTCTTGAGCTGTTGAAAACACACACTTACAGAGAGCTTCAGATTCAGACTGGCACATTAGGAGGAAAGGCTGACGTGGCACACGGGTGGAAAGATGAACAGGGGGGATAGACATAGAAAAAGACGGTATCAGGAAGTTTTTTTGTTTTCTGTTTTTTTACCAATAGCAAGCTGAGGCAGAGTGCAGCCCAACCGCTCAGCGATGGCCTGCAGCTCTTTCAGCTTTGCCTGCTGACGACGCCCCTCCTCACTCAGTATCTTGTCCTTCATCCATTGGTAACCCTGTCAACAACATACACCACAGTACATACCTCAGGACTATGGCTTATCCTTATCATTATTATTATTACTTTTATTATGATCAAATTCCCATTCTCTCTGCTCATAGCACACAAAGACACTCCCAAGTGGAGCATTGGCAACAAGGGCAACTTTTATTTGAACGGATGAGCAGGTCTTGCATGCTAATTTGGTGCATGCTAGTATCAACCTGGTGCATTCTAAGAGGTGTAGTCATATGAGGCAAAAGTCTTCTCATCACCAAGTTAACATGTTGATCAAAAATATCCATCCATCCATCATCAACTGCTTATCTGAGGCCGGGTCATGGAGTCATGCTGGAGCCAATCCCAGTGCTCATTGGGCAAAAGGCTGGGGAGCATCCTGGACAGGTCACCATTCCATCACAGGGCTCGAGCAGGCAGGGGTTCAGTGTCTCGCTCAAGGACACTTGAACATGAGTTTTGCAGTTGCCAGATACCAAACCACTAATCTTCTGCTTAATAGACATCCACCCGGTCTTCTGAGCGAGGCCAACCCAAGCAGTTAATTCCATGTCTTCCTGCAATTGCTTGGGTTGGCATATTATCAAAACTAGTAGCCTGTGTTTTTTATGTTATTTCACAGCCTGATAATCGACCATGCTCTGTAAGAGTTGACATAAATGCAGGGAAGGATGTATTTGATGTTGAGTATATCAGGACATAATCTGGGATTACTACCCCCCCCCATTGATACCCTTTATGTTTCCATTTTGTTTTATCTATTGGCACAGAAGGTCCAAGAAAACAGCTAATAGAAGAGGATTTCGCTAAGCAACCCGGTTGACAGCACCTTCCTTATGTTAGAGATCGAAAGGCTCCCGTTAATCTGGATCTTGGTCATTGGCTTATTATATAGAGTGTGAATTATCTTGACATGGAAGTGGAATCTCTCCAACATCTTGTAAATTTCACATTTTTTTCAGCATCAACTGAAAATATTTTCCATCTGCAGAATCCATAATTCATAGCATCTTGATACAGGTTTAAACTCCAAGTAAGGGAATCCCAGAAAGTTGAATGAGCTCCAACGGTCTGTTCCTGGGAGAAATGTTTCATCACTCATCTAAGTGACTTCATCAGTCTTGGCTGACTGCAGGCATAGTTGATGGTAAACATCAACAATCAAATGTCCCTCATCACCCACTGTAATCACAGTCAAGGAAGGCCAACCGGTCATGTTTCAGATCCTCCCTGATAAACCTGATGTAGTTGTCCATAATTAACATGGGTGGTGAAATCTGGTTCGTTTTGAGATTTAATTCTAACCCAGGTGTTGTACACAAATCTGAATGGCTGCATGTTGCCCTTGCATGAGAGATTAGAGTCCTCTTTTCCACTTCCTCTATATAGATATTGGCCACTAGAGGTCAAACTGGAGAACTTCCAGCACCCCCATGCCTGTAGCACTGCCCCTGAATGTAAAGCATGTGGACTGAAGACACAGCTGCAGCAGCAGACCCACTTGGTCAGTGTTAATTAAGGGCAGTCCTATTGCTAAGAGTGGGGTCGTCCTGTAATATGGACTACCTCCACTGCTTCATCAAGGTGAGGTGTCCTCAAGCAAGACACTGTTCCCCTAACTGCTCTGCCCTGTGATGGACTGGCGACCTATACAAGGTGTGCCCTCCCTTTCGGCCAATGAGGACTGAGATAGGCTCCAGTTCCCTGTGACCCAGTTTCGGATAAGCAGTTGATAATGGATGGATGGATGGATGAACTGATTAAAGTTTCTGGGAATTCATAACACTCCCTCCCTCACATACACACACACACACACACACTAATTATACATGTTATTCAAATCATAAAATTGTACTTTCTCTCTTGTCTTTGTTTTTCATACATCCCACAGGGGGAAAATATGACATAGTAAACATCCGTTCAACAGAACTGACACACGAGTGTATTCAAACATTCAATATGTCGAATCCATTCAGTGGAAATAAGTGTGCAAGAAAAGCCCAGAATACATCATTCTAAAACCCATATAAAAAACAATGGATTCCCATTAGGACTGTGCGTTACCTTTAGCGATGCACGTGAGTAAGGGGGTACCCCACTACTGTACTTCCCTGAGATGATCCCACATGCCAGCGGAGACCACGTCATGGCTCCCACACCTAAACACATACAAAGGGCATTGCCACACCAAAGAACGTATGCTTCTTTATCTCGATTATCCACCTGATTATGTCCCATTGATCCATTTAAATATCAACATGTCACAACGTTAGCTCAGCTGCTAACCTATCTTATGGAAGAGTTCAGGAAGCTGCACCTCCACCTTCTCCCTCTGGAACATGTGATACTCCGCCTGCTCGCAGATGGGTGGGATCAGGTTAAACTGTCGTGCCACAGAGTAGGCCTCCTGGAGGACACATAGGGAACAGCATTAAGTATTCAAGATGTTTATTGTCAATCTGGTTGTACAAGGAGAGTCACATGAAATTCTTAGGCCAGGAGACTCCAATGCAAAAGCATGAGATAAAGAGAAAATAAAGTAAAATAAGATATATAATAAGAAGTGTGTACGCATTCACATAACTATAAAGTAACAAATATAAAGCAAAACATATCTAAGGCAATATGATAACAATATTGGCATCAACAGGTAAAGGTGAGAGTGGAAATCAATCGATCAAGTATAAAAAGCACTAATGGTGCATGTATGGTCAGTAATCTAAGATACTACACAAGTGGTACTCAGGTGTGTATGTGATAAGCATGTGAAAGAACCAGTGAATGCAGAGTGCTCTGGGGGCTGTATTGATGAATATGGTAAATGGACTTGATCTTATATTGCACCTTTCTAGTGTAGCGACCACTTCACAGTGAATGCCTCACATTTAGCGAGGCCTGCGGCGAGATATGAACCAGCAACGCCCGACTCCCAGCCAGGTAGGGCTTCAAACATACAAACTCACCATGATCTCCATGGGACTCCACCGCGATGTACCCCAGTACATGGCCATTCCCTGGTTGATCACATGGGTCATCGCTCTTACAGTCTCTATCAAGGCAAGTCATAAAAAAAACATCAGCTTAAAATATGCTCAACAAACAGATCAATGCAGGCCATGCTAATGTAGAGCTATAGGGGGAATAACAGAATGATAGAATGACAGATGGCTGGACCACTGAATTCCATCCTTCTGCTGTATGCTCCATTTTATTTTAATCTTTAGCAAACTTCTTTGGATACGTATGGATAGGATGGATGTCATGTGTCCTAGTATGGCACAGAACAGGGGTAAGCCCCCCCCACACACACAACCAGGTCAATAAAGAGATCCACAAGTCACACGAAACCACTTGAGCAGTATTCTGTAAATGTATTACGTCACTTAGTCCAGTGAAGCTTATCAAGTGGTATTTTAAGGCTAACTGCTGGCCTTTTGAACGCGTCTTCCATTTCCTGCTGCACCATCTTGGCTAATTTATTGACACCTCCTGACTTTTATCCACTTCCCACCTTTATTTTCCTAAAGATCAAGTTTTGGATTTTTAGTTTCGCTAGACAACTGTGAAGAGGCAGACAGCAGAATGGGAGACAGAGCGAGGTATGATTAAGGTCAAGTCTAATCCACCGTATTTATAGAGCTCATTATCACAAATGACAAATTGGTCTCAGTGGGCTTTTCAGAAACATGACATCCTGTCCTTAGATCCTCACATAGGATGAGGGACAACTCGCTGGCCGGAATCCGACTGGCAACAGCCGTGAGCACGTGACAGCCACAGAGGTGCACCATCCACTCCCTCTTGAGCTGTGAGCTGCATATTGAGCTAATGACTGAAGGTCAGCTAGAAGCACTGCTCTCCCCTCCTCTTCTCAGGGTACATAACCTTAATCCCTTTGAGGTTGCACTTACCTCAAGCCTAAAGTGGCATCACTAGGTTTATCTCTCACCAGACGCTGTGGAGTGTTACTGCCCCAAGTCAATATTGAAGTGTTCTCACATCTCAACACGGACAACCAACAAGCCTTTCCCGGTTTTCTCTCAATTCTTCTTCCTCTAAACACTTGTTGTTCGGATGTTTTACTGTATCCCACATCTTCTGTCACTGCTGTATAGATGTTGCTATAATCCACCATTTATCAATTCAAATAACTGTTTAATGTTAAATTCTAGACTTGCATCATCAACATCTTCTGTTTGATGAAAATCCTGCCCTCCACAAAACCTCTGTATCTATTGAAAAGGCTGCACTGACTGTTTCCCATACTGCCAAGGATCTGGTTTTAACTCTTGACTTTTAATGTGAAGCCTCTGCATTTTCAGTACAACCGAGCCACTGGGGATGTATACGCCAGTGCATTCTTAGTGCCGGTCCCAAGCCAGGATAAATTGGGAGGATTGTGTCAGGAAGGTTATTCTTTTGTAAAAGATTGCCAAATTGAATATGAGGTCTGGTTTATGTGTCACCATTAGTCCCCACATTGTGGGGGTGGACATGGACTTGGATGGAGCTTGAGGGATTAAGGCCGGATGGCCTTCCTGACATCCTGCGTTGGATCGGAATCTGCTGCCTCTGGCTCGTCGGTCCCCTAAGCGAGCATGCTAACCACTGAGCAATTACAGCCCCCATTGGCAAAATGAATATGCAGGTCATAAATCAGACATCTCTATGATCCTGCAGGTTTAAAGCAACCATCATATCAGTCATTAACTCGTCAAATCAGGACTGTGCCTTGTCCATGTACTCTCTCATAGAAGTTGTTCATTTAAAAATGCCAATTAACAGTCTTCTTTTACTTTTTACTTTGCAAAGGAGTAAAAGTTTGTTTGTATAGCAATTTTAAAAACACATAGTTACAGACCGTTTCAGATGCTATCATGAAAAATAAGAGGGGGGGAAGAGACCAGCTATGTTGTCTGGTGTGGAGACAGCAGCACTGACAGACAGACAGGAGGTGGAGCTGGAGGAGGTGATGATGCTGAGATTTACATTGGGAGTGATGAAGAAGGACCAGATCAGGAACCAGTATATCAGAGGAACAGCTCAGGGTGGAGGGTTTGGAGACAAAGCCAGAGAGACCAGACTGAGATGGTCTGGACATGTGTGGAGGAGAGATGCTGGTATACTGGGAGAGACGATGCTGGTATACTGGGAGAAGGGTGCTGAATATGGAGCTGCCAGGCAAGAGGAGAAGAGGAAGACCAAAGAGGAGGTTTATGATGAGGGAGGACATGCAGGTGGCTTGTGTTACAGAGGAAGATGTAGTGGACAGGAAGAGATGGTGATGGATGATCCTCTGTGGCGACCATTAACCAGAGCAGCCAGAACTGATAGTAGATTAGTAGT
>OMLC01096285.1:0-17325 GCA_900302585.1 Regalecus glesne | reverse complement strand
CACTCCTACATTCTTCCCGCATACCCCACATGGCCACTTCCCATAGTCCTTCACTTCCACTTCTCTTGACACACGCATTCCCTTGGTCTTCCCAACATTAATTTTCAACCCTTTGGCCTCCAATGCTTGCTTCCATTCTTCATACGCCCCCATTGCCTCTTCCATCGACTCACCAATCAACACCACATCGTCTGCGTACATCAAACTCCTACATATTCCCCTTACTCCGTCCGTCAACACATCCATCACACAAATAAACAATAGTGGCGACAACACTGACCCTTGGTGAACACATAGTAAGCTCTAAATGCATCATTAATCATATCTGGATCAACAATATTTCCTAACGGGCTTTCGATTTTGGTAATGGCTTGCTCAGTTTGTGTTTGTTTGATACGCTATGTAATCAGTCGTTGAGCCTTGGGATCAAGTTCATAAAAGTTTGTTATAATTTCAGTATTTTTGCAGCTGTTCTACTTGCTGACAGCTCATTATAACGGACCCTCAATAATACTAACTTATTATGGTCATCAGCATTATCAGCATTAGTCTGGTAAATATCCTTTTCTAATTTATCAATCTGCTCATCTAGTTGTTTCATTTGTCATCTAGATTGTTTGGATTTTGAACAATAAAATCCAATAATCTGCCCTGTAATGAAAGCTTTGAAAGCATCCCATCTTATCCATGCTAAGGTTTCATATGTATTGGTCTCAAAATACATCTCTATTAGTTTCCCTACTAATGCACTGAATAGTGGGTCCTAAAGCCATTCTACCTGCAGGTGCATTAAGAAGATTTTTGACTATTTTATTGTTGGTGTATAGTAAACCAATAACACGGCACCATGGTCTGATATAACTATAGCATGATATTAACAGTTTGTTATCTTGGGGATCCGTTCTGCAGATACTAGAAAATAGTCAATATGTGAATGAGTTTGATATGCGCTCGAGTAACATGAGTTACCTGTAGTGGTGGACTCTGCATTTTGAGAGTCCCCCTATCTGAAGGTTCATGTTATCTTTTTGGCCTTCACATACCAAGTCAAACAGTATAGCTACACACAGTTTCCCCAGGGCTACAAGGTCAGCCCTCACGTGTTCAATCAGATCCTCATATGGGACCTCAAAGACCTACCTATCAACCTCATACTGCTACAATTTGTCAATGATCTATTGGTTTGTGTACCAACAATTGACAACTGTTACCAAGACTCAATAAAAGTAGTGGCAGAGGGTGGACACAAAGTCTCCCAAACAAAACTCCCACACTATAAAAGACAGTTAAAATATCTGGGGAATATGGTTTCCCATGGAGCAATTACAATGACATATGCACATTTGGAAGGGGTGAGCAAGGCTCCATGCCAATGAATAGTCAGGCATATCATGAGGTTTTGGGGAACGACAGGTTTCAGTGCTGTGTTGATTGAAGATCATTTTGAAATAACTACTCCACTCAGAGATTATATAAAATACTGGAAGTCTATTGTTGAAACCTCATTTCCATTAGAGAAATGAAGTTATACTAGCTTTTGAGACTATTAAATAAGCAATGCAAGACCTCCGGTATGAAGTGTGTGGACTGACGTGCTGGAAGCTCCCTCCCATGACTTAACTTTTAGTTTACCTTTTAAACTTCTCATTTTTAAGTATTTTTTTTACCAAAAGATCAGTGTAACTGGGCTGGCCCCTTTTTTTAACCCCGTTATGTCTAAATAAAAGAGCAAGTAGAATAAAAATGGGTCTTCTTCCTCGTCTGCTGGTGTTAGAACTTAGTTGGATGAGCACAGTAAAGCATTATCTTATGACTTTAACTCATCTTTTGATGTCTTGAAAACGACACTGGACTGCTTGACCTTGACTCTAGCAGGCCATGGGGGAAGGATTGTTTCTCTGCAAGACAAGTCTAAAGAGGTGGACCATTGTCTACAACATCTAGAGAAAGCATGTTCTACCCTATAACAACATAACATGCAGCTAAAAACTAAGCTAGCTGACGTGGATGGGCGCAGTAGGCACCAAAACATCAGGAGTATTGGCGTACCTGAATTGCTTGAAGGCCCACAGCCAGCCATTTTCATCCCCCAACTACTTTTTATGTCTTTGGCAACAAGGTCCTTTCTTTACTGTCTGAGATTGATTATGCCCACTGAAGCCTTGCACCCAGGCCTGCTGCAGGAGATAAGCTATGACTTGTCATCACTCACCTACACCACTTCAAAGTTAAGGACTTGCTCATCCATAAGGCTCATAGATGCGGTTAGCTGTTCTACAAAGAGCACAAGATCTGATTCTTTGAATAATACAGCACCAATGTGTTGAAGCAAAGAGCACAGTAAAAAAAGCACCATGACAGAACCTTACAAGTGTGGTTACAAACTGGCTCTCCTGTATCCAGCCAAGCTCTGTATTACCCTCCCCAATGCTGAGAAGTGACATATCCAGTCTGTTTTGGAGGCTGACAAGTTTGTATGAACTTGAACAAAGATACGTAAGCCAGTGAACTCACATACAACCCTATGTACAGTTATTGTTAATGCCGATAATATGTGCCCCAAAGTGAACACGTCCTTTCTATTTTAACATTTTCCTATCGTAAATGGTGCTCTGAGTGCAGCTAAATGTGTTGCTAGCAGTTCAGAGTTGGTGGCAGACACCTTCCCATGTTCTCTCCACATAGCTATGGGATATCTACTTTAGTTTGAAGTTTCCCTTTGAGGTTTTCAAGATGCAATGTTTTTCTTGAAGTTTATAAAGTTGTGGGATCAGCTCGATATATTTAGGAAGTAGCAAATGATGCTGATCAGCGAATCAGTGAGTTTCACACTGCGTTTTCCAGCAACAGCAATGGGGTTTGGGGTGGGGTGGTGGGTTGCTTGTGGTGTCTTTTGTCAAAGTATTTTTAAGTTTTGATTTATTGTGCATTCTGTTAGTGTAATTATATACTATTATTTGATACTACTCCTACAATTCACATTGTTCAAATCAGACAAGTGGCTTTTTTCCTCTCTATGACTCTAACTCTGAGTCATAGGCAAGGATGAGTGGGGGCATATATAGAGGATATATCACCAATCATACCTTGGATCCCTTCATATGGCTAGTACAGTCTCCTTACTTGCATCAAGTGGTACAGTTTGATTCACTAGCTGGAATGTTAAAAGCCTGAATGTTCCTGTCAAGGGTACGTGATTAACCATCTTAAATCCCTCAACACTAAAATAACCATTTGACACGAACCTCACCTTAAGCCATTAGATAAAGTTAAACTTCCGAGAGGTTGGGTGGGCCAACTTTATCACTCCTCATTTTCAAACAAGGTGCATGGGGTGGCAATCCTAATTCATACATAAATCCCCTTCTCAATGTCCACTGTCATCTCAGACCCAAATTAATGCTTTATAATTGTTACAGGTAGAATCTGGGCTAATAAACTGGTGTTGGCAAATGTGTTTAGGTAATAAGACCTTTTTTTCTCTATCTCTTCCTGACCTAAACTCTCACCAGCTTATTCTTGGTGGTGACTTCAACTGCTGTCTTGATCCTTTGCTTCATCAATCCTCCAACAGGTATTATGCTCCAACTAAATCATCTAAAGTATGCCAACTATTCATGGAACAATATGCCATCTCAGATGCCTGGTGCTTCTTTAAACCTAGCACCAAGCAGTGCTCTTTCGTCTATCCTGTTCATGGAACGTTCTCATAAATAGATATATTTTTCATTGATTGTAACTGGATTTCTAATACAACAGAGCTCCAGTCAAAGTGTGTAGATACACCTGATGCTGATCTTTTCAAAGACTTACTCACAAAGAAGGTAGAACATGACATTCTGGCCTCCAATGAGACAGCACAGTCCCTGTTAAAAACATGTCGTAATTACTATGAATTTGGAGATAAACCAAGTAAATTGCTTCCTCACTTAATTCGGCAATCCTCCTCATCAATGGATATTAGACCCATACCATCAGCCCGCAATCCAGTAAGGATCAGTTCAAATATTTCTATACATAATCATATTCCTCTGAGTGCCCAGACAACAAAACACATTACAAATACAAAGGATTCCCTTGTCAGTCCCGCAAGGGGAAATTTGGATTTCTCAGCTGATTTGACACAACCTGTTGTATAGGAGCTGCCAACAAATGGGGCTCGGGGAGTAGTTAGGGGTTCAGTGTATTGCTCAAGGACACCTCGACATGCTATATGCAGGACCGGCGATCGATCCTGCAACCTTCCAATTGCCAGACGACCGCTCTACCCACTGAGCTATGCCGCCCCCTACCAACACTATTTTAGTTCCTTAGATATCCCTTCTATCATTTCTGAGGTGGCATCTAGTCTGGATGCGCCATTTACAATAAACAACCTTAGGAGTGCTTTGATATTCTTGCAGAGTAGGAAATGCTCTAGCGCTAATTGTTTCCCTGCTGAATCTTTTAAAACATGTGTAGATACACTGTCCCCACTGCTACTTTAACATCTTTAGTGAATCACTGCAAAATGGCCCAATTCCTCTCACTCTATGGTCAGGCTACTATTTCTCTTATATTTTTAAAAAACAAAGACCCATTATCCCTTGGTAATTTTGGCCCTATTTTTTCTGCTTGGTGCAGATTTCCAAATAATGGCTAAAATGCTGGCTAGGCAGCTAGAGTGTGGCCTGTCAACTATCATCTCTGCAGACCAAACAGGGTTTGTAAAGAACAGACATCACTCACTTATATCTTGAATTCAATAAACTTTTATATGTATTCCGTCTTGCCTGTATTCGCACAAATGGTGACTACTCTGACTATTTCTCCCTTAACTGTAGTACCTGACAGGGATGCCACCTCTCTCCATTTCAGTTTACCATTGGCATTGCACCTCTAGAGGTTGATCTCAGGTCCAGTCAAATATGCCCATCTCTCAAAGCCCCAATAACTAATTCCTGGTTTTAATCTCTTGTCATGGGTTATCCATCTCAGAATCTTAGCTTGTTTCTGTAGTCCATACTTTCTCACTACCAAGTACTAAATTCACAATATGAATTAAGTCATTGGGTCCAACAATCACGTTCCCCTTTTAAACAATTCCCTATTGGTTATTAATATTTGTACTGGGCTAGCCTCAACCTTCATTTCTATATACTACCATCTAGCTACATATTCTCAATAACACCAGCAAGTTACGTCCCTGAGTTGTGCAGCATGGAAGTAGCTTTGTAGTTTCGGTACTACCATGCCCCCTTTCTCCTTTGGGGGCTACATGGTGCTATATCAAATTCTTGGCTTCCTATCCCCCCTAATGAACCTGGATATCAATTTATCCCACTGCATAAACTATTTATGTGGTATCATTACTGGAAGATCCTGGAACAGGTAGAGTCGCTAAGGTAATAAAGTCATCTTGATTATTTCTATTCTTGAACTAAGATCCAATTGTAGTATTGACCATATTCCTATATCCTGTCTGAGCTCCTGATTAATCTGAATGTAATTAGCAGTACATAATGTCCCCACTCCCTTTGTGATGTTCACACCTACATAGCTAATTGTTTGTGAATTCCACTTAAGTTTGTATTTCTCTTCTAACACTGGTCTGGCATAGTTTCTCGTCAAGATCTGTGTTTTGGTGATGTTAAGTTTGTATTCTGAGTAACAGCCATACTCTTCCAGTAGGTGCATCAGTGCAGGGAAGGATTCGCTCGGTCACTCCAAGTAGGCTACCACATCATCTGCAAACAGCCCTATCTTATGTTCTCTACCAATCACCTCCACCCCTTTTTATGCCCTGGTGCTGCTTAATTGCATGTGCCAGTGACTCTATGAATATTATAAATACAGTTGGAAAGAGACTACACCCCTCTCTAGTAGACCATTCCAGAGAGAATGGGTCTGTAAGACTACCATTCACCTTGATATCTCTTAATGAGATTCCTCATTAAAACCAAATATTTCTTACAGCTTAAATAAGTAAGTCCATTGACAACTCTTGTCTAACGATTCTACAGAATTCTGAGTGGAATCCATCACTGTCAGATTTATTCTTCTTCATCCTAGAAATCACCCTTTCCATCACCTCTTCTGTGTTGTCTGCCGTCAATAATGTATTCTGCCCTATTGATGGTAGAGCCAACCTGTCCTGGAATTTTCTCATATCTTGTTCGTCTGCCATTGCTGGTTGTGTGTATAAGTTTTGATACTATTCCCTGAATGCTCTCTCTATTTAATCTGGTTCAGTAAGTAGATCATTAGTTTGGGGGTCTCAAATTTTGTATATGGTGTTCAATGCTAGTTGTTTTCTTATAAGTCTAACCAGTAAGCTGCTTGCTTTAGGACCTCTTTCATAATAGGTGTTGTTTTTTGACAAATCTAGCCCTTTTGTTCCACTTCTGACAGTGATATATTATCTATATTATTCTTTCTTTCTTTCACTCTTCTAAGTACCTCTGGGTCACTTGTGGCATTATGTTTTCTCTCCAAATCCTATCAGTGTCCAATTCGTGTCTGGTAGTTCATTAGTCTGGAATTCTTATGTAGTGTTGTCCGTGCCATCAACTTCCCCCTAATGACGGCCTTATGCGCATCCCAAAGAATGCTTGGATCTAGCTCCCCATTATAGTTTTCCTCTATATAAATATTTATATCTATTTCTATCCTTTCCACTAGGTCTTTGTCATTCAGTACCCCCACATTTATCCTCCAAATCATAGTCTTCCTTCTGTTGTTTAAGTTTATTGTCAGATAGACTGCTTCATGGTCTGATAATTCTGCTATCTCTATGCTACATTCCTCTACCCTATGTAAAGCTCCCTTTGATATGAAGAAATAAGCCTTGAATAAATCTGGTGAAGATCTGACTAGTGTGTGTAATCTCTCAAAGGGATGAAGGTCTCTCCAAACATCTACTATTCCCAAATCAACCAGTTGTGTGTTCATATATCTATTAAGCCATGTCTTATTCTTCTTTGCACTAGTCATATCTAGATTGTGGTTAACCACTGTATTGAAATTCCCTCCACATATTAAGATCCCTTCCAGTTCAACATTAATGATGTCAAATAATGATTCAAAGAATGGTTTTGTGCTGTCCGGGGCTGCATATACATTGATCAATGTAACTCTCTGTCCCTCTAATTTACCATTTACCACTATACAACTTCTCTTCCTATCACACATTTCTTTTTCAGGTTCTAATTTTGTTGATTATGTTATTAATATGCCTACCCCTCTCCTATTACTTTGTTGGTGGTAAGTGCTAAATAATGTGTTGTTATACCCAAACCTCTTTAATTTCTCATGTTCCTCTGTAGACAAATATGTCTCCTGCAAAAACATCACCGGCATTTTTACTTTTATGAATTTGGTCATAAACCTTGCCCTCTTAATTGGACAACTCAGCCCATTCACATTCAGTGATGCCCCTTTAACACCTTCCTGCGGCATTAAACATCAGTTCCCCAATACACTGTCATTACACATAAGCCCAACATCGACACAAAGAAAACCTCAAAAACAGCTATTCTAAATATCTTGATTCATGCTCAAGAATCCAGGTATGGAAATCATAAAAAAGAGGTGAATCAGTTCAACTGGATCAGAAGTTTATTCAGAAACGTTTCGTCACTCACCTACACCCATCTACAGGCCAGTGGACACTCATTCAAGGATGATGATGTTCACATCCTTCATAGGGAGGAACACTGGTATGACAGGGGGGTAAAGGAGGCCATTTATGTAAAGAACGAACGACCGTCTTTGAATAGGGGTGGGGGCCTGAGAGTACATCTGTCGGCGTCTTACAATACCATAATTGCAAACATTCCCCAATCCTTTTTGAATGGTGCTCATTGCCACTGAATGTGCAGTTGATTACCTAACTTGCATGTGAAACCAGCCTGTTGTTGTGTGGCATCAAGGCACCGTTTATAATGAGGGGGATGTTTGTTTTCAGCTCAGACTGAAGAAGTCACCTGGTGAGTGACGAAACGTTTCTGAATAAAACTTCTGATCTAGTTGAACTGATTCACCTCTTTTTGTGAGGTGAATCAGCTATTCTAAACAGTACTAAACAGTACACAAATAAGTGATCTCCCATGGTAAACTGGGGTTCTTTATCTCTCCCCACACCCCTTCTTGGTGGGGAGGAGGAAATCGTCTCGTAAGAGGAACCCCCTTAGCGATGGAAAACTCACCAAACTGAAGTCCTCAGTTTACGCTAAAAAATGTTCAACATATTCCAACCATCACTCCCGGCCTTGACCTTACAATTATTTTAAAGCCAAAAATGTTAGGCATAGGGATAGATATTTACCTATACTGTCCAAAAAATTCCACATAATGGAGAATGAAATGAAACATAATACCTCATTAAGTAAAATAAGTAGTGTAACCCTAAATAAAAGCTTCTATACATGACTGTACTGTCATTCGGTTTGTCTGTTATAGCATGCATTACAGCAGTATTTCCCCTCATCCTTCACCCAAAATATGCCTACACACTACTTAGAAGGCAAAGCTTTCAATCTACCGGTCAATGTTTGTGCCTACTCTCTCCTATGGCCATGAAAGCTGGGTCATGACTGAAAGAACAAGATCACGGATACAAGCAGCTGAGATGAGGTTTCTTAGGAGGATGTCTAGTGTCTCCCTTAGCAATAGGGTGAGAAGCTCAGACATACGTGAGGGACTCGGAGTAGAGCCACTGGTCCTACAAATAGAAAGGAGCCAGTTGAGGTGGTTCGGGCATCTAGTAAGGATGCCACCTGATCACCTCCCAAAGGAGGTTTTTCAGGCACGTCCAGCTGGGAGAAGGCCACGGGGTAGACCAAGGACCAGATGGAGGGATCATATCTCCACACTGGTCTGGGAACGCTTTGAGATCCCCCAATCAGAGCTAGTGGATGTTGCAAGGGAAAGGAAAGCTTGGAGGTCCCAGCTGAAATCTGCTACCTCCGCAACCCGACACCGGATAAGTGGTTGAGATGGATGGAGGGACTACTTAGATAACGTTTAGAAATCAGCCCGGAACCAAAGGGTCTTTGAAAAAATAAGTAGGAATCCAAATGGTAATAGCAAAAGTTCGTGCCTGTTCCAAGGTATAGGCTACACTGGTAATTTCTTCTCGCTTCCTCTCATTTCTTCCAAGTTAACCACATAAGTTTCTTCCTTGCTTTCCCATTGATGTCAGTCTCCTGGTCACCCACTCTGCACAACTTGAAAGCAATCTCAAGCCTCTGCTCCAATGTCAGTTTTTGTTCCTCCTTCAGCCATCCACCTTCATTCCCCACTCCTCCATTGCCCACACAGCTTCTTGTGGACGGCCATAGGTCTGGACGCCTCCTTGCCAGTGGACTTTCAATGATGTTAGCGGTGACTGGAACTTAATCCCCACTCCCATTAGAACTCTATTCAGTCTCCCATAACTAAGGCGCTTTGCAACCACCTCCACTGGGTAGTCATTGTCGAATGTCACTGTCTTTCCCCTTGTCTTGATTTTTGTCTGCCAGGCCTTTTTGAGAATTTCCTCCTTGACGGCAGAAAGTTGACAATGATCGCTGTTGGGTTCTTGTCTGGGATAGGTTTTGGTGCCAACACTCTATGAGCACGTTATATTTGTAGACTGGTATCTTCCCTGAGCTTAAGCTCCTCGCGAATCAATCACTGTACAAATTCAGTTGCGGAGTCCTTTTCTTCACCCTTTGGTACTCCCCACACTCAGATATTTTTCTTCTCGAGCTCCCTTCTAAGTCAGTCACTTTCTCCTGTAGCCTTCTCTGCTGCTTGAGGAAAGAGGTGAGAATCCCCTTCAGCTCTGCATTTCACTTTTTGGTCTCCCACACAAGATCTTGCATGTCTGCAATATATCTGCCCATGGCCTCCATTCCCCTGTCAATGGCCTCAAACCTGCTGCCCATCTCCTCCTTAAAAGTGGCTATTTCTTATCTCAACATTCTTCCCAGACTTTGAATTCTCTCTCGAAGGTCCTTCATTTCTTCTCAGTGGTCCTCGCTATTGGACCCATTCTGCTTAGACACATTGTCAAAGCCACCCTTTATGCCTGGTAGCATGTTGTCAGTCGCGGCATCTGACCTATTATCTTCCTTTCTATCTTCCATCTTTTCTCACTCTCTTTGCTTCTTCCATTTCTCTTTTAGTAAGTTCCCATTTGGTACTCATCCCCTCTCTGGATGAGTGTTTGAATTTTGGCTTTTCAATGTTTTATCCTTTCGTCCACCGGGAGCTCCTGATTTAACATGTACCCACTCATTTGTTAATCCAGAGATCCGCAAAGGTTCAATTTCAATACAATGCAATACTCGTCTCCAAAGTCAGACAACAACCTTTGATGCTATATGCAATGCTTGGCCTGTCAAGCTTAATGAGGATATAGACTCTGCCACCCGGGAACATGCTCCTACTCACTCAGTCATCGTCTATATGTGCTCACCATAGAGTTCTACACTGCAAAGTGGTTCACAGAGTTCACTGGTCTAAAAGTAAGTTGGCTGATATCTACCAGACATTGACTCAAACTGTGACAAATGTCATCAAGGACCAGCCAATCTCAGTCACATCTTCTTGTCTTGCCCTAACCTTGCTCTTTTTTGAGGTTCCATTTTTGACTCCCACTCAGTTATCACATCTGCCATCATCTGATCCAAACCATTACTCACCCTGTTTAGTCTCTTACCCACTGGCTTCTCACTGTAATCCTATTTTGGTGAGCTTTTATCTTTCTCACATTGTTAGCAAAACATGCCATTCTGCTGCGGTGGAAAAGCCCTTACCCCTCTCTCATTGTCAATGGAGAAAAGATACCCTTCATTTTATAAGACTGGAGAAGATTAAATAGTCTCTTCGTTTCTCAGTAGGGTAATTCCATAAAATTATCCTCTTAGATCATATCAAATCTCTCTAAGTTGATGTTTACCTTGACGTTTAGACAACCTAGTTATGACCCCTCAATAAGCATTAGCATGTAGTAGAGTAGTGGGTTTTTTGTTGTTGTTTTTGTTTGTTGTTGTTTGTTGTTGTAGTTGTAGACATTCACTGCCATTATTACCTGTATAAAAATCCATGAAATCCTATTTCATTGATACATTTCTGTAAGGGGAGGAGGGAGTGGGATTTGGGGGTAAAGTGTCTCTTTGCTGTTTCCTTTTTTTACAGTATTAATCTGTGTATTAATCTCACTTCATGTACGAGGTATATTGTGTATCTGTTTCGTTTGCAATTTCATGAGTAAATCATACAACAACAAAAAAAACAGGCCAAAATAGCAATGTAAGAGTACCAGTTATGGTGAGACCAGACTATTACCAACTATATATGTTGAACATGTCAGACTAAAAAAACACATACAGTGAGGAAAATAAGTATTTCAGCCGCTGCTGATTTTATGAGTTTGCCCCCTTACGAAGAAATGAACGGTCTCCACTTTTCATGGTAGGTTCATCTTAACAATGAGAGACAGGATATTTTTAAAAATTCCCAGAAAATTGCCGGAAATGAATTTTACAGGTTTATTAGTGGCTTTTAAAAAAAAAGTAAAATACGTATTTCACGCCCTACCAACCATACGGTATTATGGCTCACACAGACTAGTTATTTGACCAGGAGGCACAGATATTTGTCCTCTTACTTAACACTAATTAAGCACTCGTTACCTGTATAAAAGACAGCTGTCCACAGAATCAATCAATTCATCAGATTCCAACCTCCCCACAATGAGCAAGACCGAATAATTGTCTAAGGACATCAGGGAAAAAAATTGTAGCCCTGCGCAAGACTGGAATTGTTTACAAGACCATTGACGAGCAACTTAGTGAGAAGGAGACAGCTGCAAGTGTGATGATTAGAAAATGGAGGAAACACCAATTGACCATCAATCTCCCATGTTCTGAGGCTTGACACAAGATCTCCGTTTGTTCACTGAACCTGATCATAAGAAAGGTGAGGGAGCGACCCAGAACTACATGGTAGCAGCTTGTTGACGATCTCAAGGTAGCTGGGACCACAGTCACAAAGATGACTATTGGTAACACACTACGCCATAATGGATTGAAATCTTGTGGTGACCGCAAGGTCCTCAAGAGGTGCTCAAGAGGTCATATGTTCAGGCCCATCTAAAGTTTTCCAATGAACACCTGGATGATTCAGAGGAGGCTTGGGAGAAAGTGGTTCGGTCAGTTGAGACTAAATTTGAGCTCTTTAGCACCAACTCGACTTGCCGTGTTTGGAGAAAGAAAGAAGCTTAGCCTCAAGGATACCATCCACATAGCCAAGCATTACGATGGAAACATTATGCTTTGTCGCTTTTTCTCTGCTAAGGGGTCAGGACAACTCCACCGGATCGAGGGGAGGATGAATGAGACCATGTAGTGGAAAATCTTGGATGAAAACCGCCTTCCCTCAGCCAAGACACTGAAAATGGGTCATGGATGGATGCTCCATTATGACAATGACCCAAAACATACAGCCAAGGCAACAAGGAAGTGGCCCAAGAAGAAGCACATTAAGGTCATACGGTGGCCTAGTCAGTCTCCTAACCTTAATCCTATAGAGAATCGTTGGAGGGAGCCAAGGCCTCAAGTTGTCAAGCAACAATGTACAAATATCAGAGATTTGGAGAGGATCTGTCTAGAGCAGTGGGCCAAAAGTCCTCCTGGGATCTGCTCCAACTACAAGGAAAATTTGACCACGGTGCTCGGCAACAACGGTTTTTCTACCAATTACTGAGTCATGTTTTGGTTGGGGTGAAATACTTGTTTTCTCAATAAAACATAAAAATAAATGTTTAAAATTCATACATACTGTGATTTTCTGATTTTTTTGTTATATTATGTGTCTCACTATTAAGATTAACCTACTATGAAAAGAATATACCAATAATTTATTCATAAGGGTGCAAAATCACAAAATCAACGGGATGAAATACCTATTTTCCCCATTGGACTGTATAGACTCGTTCAATCTGGGTAAGCTATTTTTTTTTCGCTATGGAGGTTTACACCCTCACAGGGGGGAGTATGTGTGAGAACTTGTGCTGTCAAACTCTCAAAGAGTGTTATCAGTGAAGGTGTAGTCTGTTATTTGGGCAGAATGATCTGAGAGCATTGGTGTTGCAAAATTCTCAAAGTGTGCATCCTATTTTCACGGATAACGATAGCAAGGAGTGGGTCAGGCTGACCTGGTATCCAACACATTCTCAAAGTAACGGGTGTTTTGGCATGTCAACAAGGAGCCCCTGTATGGGTGTCTGAAAAGTATATAAACAGTTCTAAACAAGAAGAGGTTAGGGCTTTGTGCTGTGAACATCTATATACTTGTGTTGATTGAATAAAGTCCTGCTCTGAGGCATTTCATCATTTGTCATCATTTCTTTCCACAATAACATACAGACATACAGATAGAAAGACAGACAGACATATAGATATGTTCCATATATGCATCTTTCCTTCAACACTCATTTTTTTCCGTCTGTATTGATCCTACCTTTATCACAGTTAATCTATTTGAATCCAGGTGAAGTGCTCTGAGCCGCCTGAGATCACTGAAAGCAGACGGGAGAATCTGACTTATAGTGTTCCTGGACAAGGTCAGGTGGAGGAGGCTGGTCATGTTGGCAAAGTCCTTCCTTCGAACAGCTGGAAAGAAAATAAAAAGGAAATGCATATAACAGCTAAGTAGCTCTGGATTTCAATTGAATTTTCTTCGCTTATGTGTCAGTTTACATTACATGGCCACAAAGAAAAGAGGAAAAATATTAAAGTCGGAACAAGACAAAATCAATTAGGTTTTTCTGATGTGATGCCCCAGCACCTGTGGAAGCTATTGACTTCGGCTATTTTTCCTCATTTCTGCCCATAGGCTGCATGTTTGAGATAGAAGCTTTGCCAGCACTGATTTCTTCTTTCTCCAGCCTGTTTGATGTCCTGGTGGCTTTCCATTCTGGTGGTTTCCAAGACAGGGGCTGCTGGACTTGAGAGCGTGCATTGTTGGGAAGCCTTTCTCTTCCAGACTAGGTTTGAAGAGAATTGGTCGTCTTTTGAAGAGCTCCACAATTGACAGGTACTGTTTGAACTGGAATCTAGTCGATGTTATTCTGCTCCGTGGCCGAAACCCAACAGTGTTTTGACTATTTGTGTTTTTGTTAAATCCAGAAACCTGATCAATAAACTGGTGACTTCTTGCAGCCATCTCGTTGTCTGTCTCCCTTATGTTGTGGTCTAGACAAGCCGTATTGTAACGTAGGCAATGGAGAGAATGTTAGGAGCTACAGTATGCTGCTATTATAGAACCCCCTGAAAGCTTTGCAGGGGGTTCTATAATAGGAGGATAAAATGGAGGATAAAATTCACGACCAATAAAACCTGATCGAGATACATTATGTAATCGGTTATATGCATAGCTGAAAATTTGAAAGTAAGTGTTAACCTACAAAAATTGAAACTTAGGAGATTTAAGGTCTTCAGCTGACAGCGAAGAGAACCAAATGTCACCAAAGATGAGATAATAAATGTTCAATTCCAGAAAGGAATATAATATAATGTAAGCCAACCAAGAATATTCATTGACGAAAAAAATTCAAGTAAAAAAATTACATCACTTAAAATGTAGAGCTTTATGAAATTGTCAGTGTGTTGTTTTATCATCTGAAAAAAGTCCCACTTTTTTCATTTATTGTTTTAACTTATGTTTTATGTGTTTGAAGTTGGAATTATCTTGGAAACTGATAATGATAATGCAGTTACAATGGTGCAAACAAATGGAAATCTGAACCAAACAGTAAAAGAATAAAGCAATATTGCTAGGTTTTCTAACTAATCTATGCATCCATCCATCCATCCATCCATCCATCCCTCCATTGTCAACTGCTAATTCGGTGTCGGGTCGCGGAGGTAGCAGATTTCAATCGGTAACTCCAAGTTTTGCTTTTCCTTGCAACATCAAGTAGCTCTGACTGTGGGATCGCTAGACGTTCTCAGGCCAGTGTGAAATTATAATCCCTCCACTTGGCCCTCGATCCTGAGGCACCCTCCCAGCTGGAAAAGCTCTGAAGACTTCATTCGGGAGGTGATCAGATGGCATCCTTATTAGATGCCCAAATCACCACAATTGGCTCCTTTCAACTTGAAGGATCAACGGCTCTACTCTGAGCCACAATCTTTGTTCTTTCGGTCATGACCCAACTTTTGTGGCCATAGGTGAGAGTAGGAACAAACATTGATCGGTAGATCTCGAGCTTTCCCTTCTGGTTCAGCTCTCTCATAGAACCATGGTATCAGATTTAGAGGTGCTGATCCTCATCCCTGATGCTTCACACTCAGCTGCAACTTGATCCAATGAGTGTTGGAGGTCAGAGACCGATGATGTCCTCAGAACCACATCATCTGCAAAAAGCAGTGATGCAATCTTTTGTCCATTGAACGGCAACCCCTCTCTTCCACAACCATGCCTTGAGATCCTGTCTAGGAATTTTACAAACAGTATAGGTGACAAGGAGCAGCCCTAGCGGAGACGAACCCCTACTAGGAAAGAGTCTGATATACTACCAAGAACTCAGACACAACTCTCACTTTGGGCATACAGAGATCGGATGGCCCTGAGTAGTGACCCCCTTATCTCATACTCCCGCAGCACCTCCGACAAGATTTCTCAGGGGACCCCATCATAAGCCTTCTCCAAATCTACAAAACACATGTAGACTGGATGGGCATACTCGCAGGCCCCCTCCAGGATCCTTGCGAGCGTAAAGAGCTGGTCTGTAGTTCCACCACCAGGACGGAATCGGCATTGTACCTCTTTAATATTTGGTTCGACTTTTGGCCAGAACCTTCTTTCCAGCACCTTAGAGTAGACTTTCCCAGGGAGCCTAAGTAACTTGATGCCCCTGTAATTACCACACACCGTCTGGTTACCTCTCTGAGGAACCATCACGCTATCATGGCGGTGAGGTTTAAGTGTCTCTATGAACCTAAGAGCTGTGGTGTCTCGAGTCTTGTGCTCCTAGTAGGGTCTGCGTGGTAAATTGGAAAATTGGTCTCAGGTGAGGGACCAGGCTAAGGATGTTTTAAGAAGACCACATGAAAGATCAATGAAGAAGCGATGCTAACCTACCCAGAAGAAGCCTTGGGCCCTTATCTGGAGCCAGGCTAAGAAGGGAGGCCCGACAAAAAGCACCTGGAAGCCGAGTTTACCATGGAGCTCATCCTGAAGAAACAATGCGGACACTTTTCCATCTTGTAGACCCACCACCTACACGATGAACCAGTGGACTCGGGTGGACTGCCAGACAGTTAGCAGTGAAGGCAAACGGTCTCAACAGACCAGAGTCAACCAACAGAGGCTGGCATTGTCAAAATTAATGAGACTTAAATTCCAAAGTCCTGCATGGGACCCACCTAGCTTCCTTTTAAAGGGACTGAGATTTAAATTAGGGTGCTCACAAAGATTGGGTTAAAACAATACCAAAATGGATGCAATCCCATCACCAGATAACCTGATGCAGCTATTTTGACTTTGTTGAGTATCTGGATAGGGGAGGCATGGCACACTGGGTAGAACGGTCGCCTGGTTCGGAAGGTTGCCGGTTCGATCAGTGCACCTGCAGAGAAGCATGTCAAGGTGTCCTTGAGCAAGACACTGTTCCCCTAACTGCTCTGCCCTGATGACCTATACAGGGTGTACCCCGCCTTTTGCCCAATGAGAACGGAGATAGGCTCCAGTTCCCCCCGCAACCCGATTTCGGATAAGTGGTTGACGATGGATGGATGGATTGATGGACTACCTGGTTTGCGTAACATCGCAAAAATCCGGCACTTTCTGTCTCTTAAAGACGCTGAAAAATTGGTCCACGCATTTGTTACTTCTAGGCTGGATTATTGTAATTCTTTATTATCAGGCTGCCCCAGCAAGTCGTTAAAGACTCTCCAGCTGGTCCAAAATGCAGCTGCACGTGTACTAACCAGAACTAGGAAAAGAGATCATATTTCTCCTGTTTTAGCTTCTCTGCATTGGCTTCCTGTAAAATTTAGAATAGCATTTAAAATTCTTCTTTTAACCTACAAAGCTCTTAATGGCCAGGCACCTTCTTATCTTAAAGAGCTTATAGTACCTTATTATCCAACTAGAACGCTGCGCTCCCAGAATGCAGGCTTACTTTTGATTCCTAGAGTCTCTAGAAGTAGTCTGGGAGGCAGAGCCTTCAATTATCAGGCTCCTCTTCTGTGGAACCACCTCCCAATTTCGGTCAGGGGGGCAGACACCCTCTCCACTTTTAAGGGAAGGCTTAAAACTTTCCTTTTTGATAAAGCTTATAGTTAGGGCTGG
>OMLC01096284.1:0-10349 GCA_900302585.1 Regalecus glesne | reverse complement strand
CCACCCAGAGGGGGACACTAGTGAACCCACAATACCTTATCCAACCTAACCCTTATACCCATGTGAGGCTTAGCCAATTATGACCCACTAACTATGGACCTCTGGCTGTGGTTGGAAACGGTGCAGCTGGGATTCAACCCGACTGTATGACACAGAGATGGTCTGAACATAGGTGTCTTACCCCCCTACACCACCGGAGACCCCATAATGCAGCTTCTAACAGGGCCTTATTAACAGGTGCATAGAGCCCTTACTCTAAACATACTAGAAGTCTTCCTGGGCCTCCCGCCTGCTGTGGGCCTAGATCCAACAGTACCTGCTGCAACCTCAGAAATCCCACTTCTGAGTAGTGTTCATGAGGAAAGAGAAATTTTCAATCAAAACGGGCACATTTTGCAGCAGTTTCTCACGATTCTTGGGCTCGATCCTCAGCCCGTTCAACACAGTAGCGGTGGCTTAGGTTCAATCCAAGGGCTGAATAGAGAGAGAGATTAATGGATGTGACAGTTTGACTCGGGAAGTCTGTCTCTCTCCGTCCGTGTGGAACCACAATGCATTGGCTGTTAGACACACACGTTAAGGCCTGAGTGCAGTCACAGAACCACGGGAAAATCTCGCACACACACAAGACAGAATAACATGCATATGCTTATTCACACACACACACACACACACACACACACACACACACACACACACACACACACACACACACACACACACACACACACACTTTCAAGCACACACAATGTTGCAGTTCCCAGGTCCAATGATTCAGTTCTGAGGAGGACACAGCCACTTGTAGCATTAATCCTTCAGTAGGTCGGGGTCAAATCTGCCATGAGTTTCTCTATTACGTCACCACTAGCATGTCTTCTGTGCTAAACGCACAACAATCTCCTGAATAGGGGCAGCATGCTGTCGCAGCGGTAAGCACAATTACAGCACCAGCAAGTGGCATAGTGTGGGTGAGGCCACAGGGGTGGTTTCTCTGGGTGCCAAATTCTTAGAGGCACAAGATTAAAAAAAAATAATTTAAAAGATAGCGCACTCTCCCCCTCACACTGAAAATCTCCCAATGTTTGAATATTCCACACAGTTTTTCAACATGGTGAGACAAATAAATTTTGCCTTGTAACATTTTACTGTATTTTAGGAGGTGCAATACTTGGCTTGCTGGCAACCCATGCTACGGTACTGGTACCAGCTATTACCTAGTGCAGTGCATTGAATGGGCACACTCTCAAAAGCTGCCTGTGATCCCTTAAAAAAATACCATGAAGTATATTATTGCACTCATGCAGACGGTCTGAACAGATTAACAAAAACTGTTTTGTTTAGATAATGATCGAAAAGCCACTTGTTTACACACAGACACACACACGCACTAATACAAATAGACATGGTTCTTCATCATCTAACAAATCAATATGCAAATGTCCTCAGTGATATAACTTTTTGCTTAATGATTTATGTTGAAAGTACATTTGGTTCATGTTGACTCAAATGTTCACCTTTCTTCCAAGTTAAGAGAGCTATTGACAATCAAATTGTGGTTCAGTTTCATTTTTAACCTTGACCATAACTAACCGTTCTGAGATTAATCCAGCTATAAAAAAATTATTAGCATCTTTCTAACTTGGCTATGCAGCACAGTCCATAGTAATTCATGCATGATCATCAACATACAGAAGATTTTTACTGCATTATTCAGCATTCCATCTCCCTGACTTTCATTAAACATTCAGGCCATCAATCTCTCACCATACAGTTGTTCTTGCAGTCTGTATACTCATTTATTCCCATTAACTCCAGGTCACGTATTCCAGCAGGAACACACAAACAAAATGTATAAGCACGCACACACAAAAAGAAATGACGGTCCCCCCCGGTCTCTTTTCGACTCTTTATAATGAATTCAAAATCCAATCAATTATTTCCCTCATTAAGAACAGATTGTTTCATCTAGTCAAATGGTCCACTGATGAGTATGAGGAGCACAACCCTGTTACATCGCAGCCAATGCCAGTTGTGCGAGTGAGTGTGCATATCTATCTGAATTGATTTTTTTTTTCCTCCAGGAGTCTTGTTGTCCTGTGCATTACTTTCTGTTCATACCCCACACGACTTAGCAGATGCTCAGGTACGGCATAGCTCAGGAAGTAGGGCTGTCATCTAGTAATCGGAAGATTAGTGGTTCAATCCCCTGTTGTTTTAGAAAGCATGTAGAAGTGTCCTTGAACAGAACATTGAACCTCTAACTGCTCAAGATGGAATGGCGACCTGTCCAGGGTGTTTCCCTACCTTTTGCCAAATTAATGATGGGATAGGTACCAGCATGAGTCCATGAACCGACTTTGGATAAGTGGTCCACAATGGATGGATGGACGTAAATGTTCCTATTACATTAGAGCATTTATCTCCTCTCCAATTCTGAGTGAAATTGTCAAAATCCTGCCATAGCAATGAATTCGGCTGATTTTAGACAGTTTCTTGATTCTGCAATGGCACATGAAACACAGCAAACGCGAATCATATACTGTCGTCAAGAGAGCCAATGCAGAAGTCTTGTTTTGTGCCATTATGTTTAAAGCAAATAATTTCCTTAAAACTTGAAAGTCTATTAATGACCATTAAAACATTTGACAAAACATCAAAGTATAACCAGCAGAGATACAAAGTGCTCTGTTTCATTGAAAGAGGGTCTAAGCATGTGGCTGATGTATGTAAGGACAGTGACAGTGCAAACTATAGAGCCAATGTAAAGCCAAATTGCTCCCTATAGGTTGTAACTTCCGAAATGAAATAGATTATCTAAAGATATTTGTAAAACATATGTATAAATATCTGCACAACAACACGTTGCCATGTTAAGTACTACATTGGTTACCCAAGCATTATTTCATAGCTAGACAAGGCATAATGCTATTTTTGAAATAAAATCATATGCTCTTCAGTTGCTGCTTTCAGAAAAAATACTTTGAAATTCGTTTTAAATCTTCTTAAACAGTCATTTTACTTATCTACCCATCCAATATCTTCACCAATACAGCAGTAATTCAAAGCAGGCAATAAGTATGCAGCTACTTCAATACAGGTTAAAAGATGATGTTACACAGAGCACACCGTCATACATTTCAAAATACATATTGTTCCATAAAATACAAAATGTATATTTTCTAGTTCCCCCATTTTATGCCTCATTGGTGGATTAGAATCTTCAAAACTGTAAAACAAAAGACCTTTGATGCTTAGACAGAGGTTTCACTGACAAGGTATGTTAAGTAATTGCCTTTCACAATTCATACCAGACAACAAACTACCACAACATGATCCAACTGGGATGCTGTCTAACAATGCTTTTCCCCTGCGGGTTTCATAAGACGCACCACAGTTAAAGTCTAGATCAGATCAAAACATGGACAGTTCAACTCTGAAATGCTGGTGTGTAGAGCTAATACACATCTAGCTAAACTTTATAGGACCAATCTTTGTTACCCAATTGATTTTACAACACCTGTCAAAAACTTTGTCACGGCAAAAACAACACCAGCGTCTCATAAGGTCATGCAATAAATTCTCCAGCTGGTACAAAAGGTAACCTTTTATGTTCCCTGAGCATTTTTTAACACATCCCAAGCAAACCATGGACTTTCCCACCATCACACCAACGTTTTCCCAAGCCTCTGCCCAGCTCTAAATGGAGAACGGAATAGTATTTTCTAGTTAGTCGACTATTTTTGGTCTAGAGTCCATTACAATCCATTAAATGTGGTTCACACACCACCCTCCATAATGAAATGAGAGTTACCCCCTCTTGAAGGGAGAAATCTCAGTAAAACAAGCATGCTCTGAGGACTTAAGAAAATTACCACGAACCCTGTTCAAAGCCCAAGCTTTCAGAAAAGCTCCAACCTCAAAAAAAACATTGGCACTACTTCTGCTTTGATTGAATTGCTTTGATAGAGCTCCAGGAGGACAAATTGACATCTCCTCTCCTCATGGGAATTCTTATTCAGGAGTCATCTTCCATCGATTTGATGATCAACAAAAAATATCTTCTTGGTAGCACTATTTTCTATTTTTTGCTTGGAAGTTTCACCCTAAATGTAAAAGAATCGATCCTAAAACATCCAACACAACAACCCAGTAGAATGTATTTGTACATACCCAGCAGTTTGCAGAACAGGTTCCATTGACTTTTATGCCACACAGTTAATGGAATGAGTACTTCAAACTGCTTAACTTAAGCATAACATAAGACGCTTCAGGTGACTCTGTCCTCATTAAGGAGAGTGGGACAACGTCTTATTTGTTTACCCAATATAAACCACAGATGCAAAGGGAGACACAAAGAAGGGTCTGTGCGTCTGCTTGAGCTGGCCAAGTGGATTTAAGCTAGTTACAGCCACCTGAGCCAAGACATATGGGATGGAGTGGGGTAGACAGAGGAGGAGGAGGAAAAGGAGGGGTATGTGGGTAAGAAAAAAGGCATTTTTTGTCTCATGATTAGGCACCACATTGTGGGAGTGAATGTGGATGTCCTGCAGTGGAATCGAACGCATGCCATCTTGCTCGCAATTTCCTACATGTGCTAGATGGAAAACCACAATATAGGATGACAGACGGGAAATGATATGTGACCTTATTGTGAATAAAATGATATAGGATCACTGTCTTATGTTTGTAATTGGAAGTACTGGTTCCGGTGACATCAGCACAGCGAATGGCTGCTTGAGAGCACAGCTCTTCCAAGATTCAACATATTTTGCCCAGAAAACTAGTCAAGTAATATTTTCTTTTACTTTTATATTGTGAAAAATGTCTGAGACAAACAAGGGAACGCAAACAAGGGACGGAAAAAAAGGTACTGAACAAAGAAAACCAAGGTAGTAGGCAGAGGGGATTTTAGCTCACCGAGTCAGGATGCTAGCTCAAACCAAGTCACAGTGGCTAGTACTAGCCTAGCTAAAATTCTGGAGGACATACTGTATTTTTATCAACGCATGAATAAACAAGTATGAACTCACAAAAGTTGACCAAAAAGTTGAGGAAGTGGAGAATCCCATTGGTGAGGTAGAGGGCCGCACCCAAAATATGGAACAATTGGTAACAAAATTGATAAAAGAAATGACTTGACTAGATAATAAAGTGCTCAACCTAGAAGGTAGGTCCAGACAGAAAAATCTCAGAATTTTCAATATACCAAAAGACACGTAGGGGACATTAATGGTTGAGTTTTTGGAAAGCAACTCCGTGAAAAACTTGAAATACCCGAATCAAGGGATATAGCTATTGAGAGAGAACACAGGGCATTTGTTCCTAAATCTACCGTGGAAGACAAGCCACGGTCAATAATGATTTGATTCTTGAAATACAAAACAAAAGAAGAAATCCTATGGGGGGAAGAAACATGTGCTTATGGGATTTTCTTTACAGAGTTCTACATAGATTTGGTTTCCATGCCAGGGTTATTGAAACCATACAAGCATTATACAATAATCCTACTGCAAGGGTCAAGGTCAATGATTATTTATCAAATAGGATTGCCCTGGCAAGGGGCACAAGACAGGGCTATGCATGGTCACCATTATTATTTGCACTGTTTCTTGAACTACTTGCCCAATATGTGAGACAAAATAGAGATATAAGAGGTATTGATCTTGCGGAAAGACAGCATAAGCTAACATGCTTCGCAGATGATGTACTAGTTTTCGCTAGCCATCTAACAGTTGCCTCAGTTGATGCTGGCAATGAATAATTATGGTCAATTATCAAGATATAAGATTAAAATGGGTAAAACCCAAATGCCATCCTACAATTACAATCCAACATCAGAAATGGAGAACAAATACCCTTGCTCATGGCAAACGAACTAATTTATGTACCTTGGCACAACTATTCTAAAAGATCTCTCAAAACTGTCAGAATATAACTACTCACCTATACACAAAAAAATCCAAGATATTACAAGATGGAGCCTCATCGCTTTCATTATTTTCAGCTCAAGAATACAATGAACATATTACCTAGATATTATATCTATTTCAAACCCTACCAATAGAAGTTACTCAAAGCAAGTTTAATGAATCGGACAAAATATTGTCTTGATACTTGTGCAAAGCAAGAGACCATGGGTCCATCTCAAAACACTACAGCTCGTAAAGGACAATGGAGGATGGAGTTTACCATCCCTCAAGGAATATTATTATGCTGCCCAGACAATAGCTATAATTCTTCATATTTTGCATAGTGGAAAGCCATTGGAGAAAACGTATTTCTCATTCAAATACAAGCAATTATAGCAGACTAATATAGACTGTTCTGACAATCCATGAGTCAAATTGACCCTTAAAGTATGGAAAAATATCATAAGAGAACATAAACTAGAAGGAGATACACTGTCTCTTAAATGGGATATGACTGGATACGACCTCATACCAAATAAAATAGACACCAGATTAAAAAAGAGAAGTCATGGAATAACAGCTTTTTGCAATAATATGAATAGAAATATATCATTTAGCTTTGAAATAATTAAAGAAAAATATCTGCGGGAGAAACAGGATTTCTTTAGATACGTACAGTCCTGGCATTATGTGGACAAAAACGTTAAGAATGTAACGGAGGCAAATTCCAGCCCCATAGAATTGTTTAAAAGAGTATATAAGTTAAATATCAGTAAAGGTGTGATATCAGTCTTTTATTAACACTCTATAGACCTTTAAAATCCTTCAATGATATACATAAAAGCAAGATGTGAAAATGAATCAGAGATAGATATTTCTTTTTTTTTACATTGTATTTATTGGATTTTTACATTTTCAGAAAAGGAAACATAACAAACATATTTTCAAATTATAGCAAATACCCTCCCCCCCAGTACTAGTCCGACTCCACTAATAGGATACTGTAAGTTTCAAGGCTTATGAACAGTAATGCTATATGTTTACAGTAAATGCAATACAAGGAAATGTGTAGGTTGCAATGAGAAAATGAAATACACACACAAATAAAAGAAAGGCCTTTGACATATAACGTAAAAAAATACAATAAAATTAAACAAAAAGACACGAAAGGGGAAAACACTCATGGATCAGTAGGGCCAGGGCCTGCTACATCTAGATTATGGGATCCAATAAATCTAAGAAAGTCGCCCCAGACTTCCCAAAACACATTAGGTTTGTTCCTCAAGCTATAAGTGGTCTTTTCACATGGAATGTAAGAAAGTAGTTCTCTCAGCCACAGGACCACACTAGGAGGAGCGGAGCTTTTCCAGTTCCACGCAACACATTTATTTGCAGCAACTAAAGACAGTTTAGCAGATCTCGTTGGTTTATTACTTAATCAAATTAAAGAAGTGTCATCTCCCAGGAGTACCGTTTTGAAAAGGTCCAAAACATATGCATGAGAGAACCAGTTTCAACATCACATCTAGGACAGAATTTACTGAAACTGGAGTTGATCTTGTTAAGTCTCTCAGGGGTAAAGTAAACTATGTACAAGATTAAATTGAAGAAGTTTTTGTCTAGTGTTCCACGAGACTTTCTGAGACATCAAGCATATCTGACTCCACATATCATCTTCAAATACAATGCCTAGGTTGTCCTGCCATTTGGAAAGTGCTGCAATAGACATACCATCCCCTAATAGGACCTGGAGACCACTATATGTATGGGAGATGAAACCCTTAATATCTTCCTTGTCTAGCAATAGTCCCTCCAGAGAGGATGACGCTAGCAGTTCGATATGGCTATCATAGAGCGAGGCAATGAAATGCCTTATTTGAAGATATTTAAAGAAGTTAGATTGGGGCAGCTGAAATTTAGAAACCAAGTCTTGGAAGGAGAGTAAAACCATGTTACTATAAAGTTGGCCGAAGGTCTAGATACCTTTGTTAAACCAGCCAAGGGTAATGCCGTCCCTCAAAGCATCCGGCAGGAGGGGATTGTGATGGAAAGGTGTTTGACCATACAGAGGTTTGACTCCTTTTGTCCGCCTACAAACATCCATCCAGATTCTGAAAGTGGGGTTATAGAGGGGAGATATGCTAGAGAAACTGAGGGGAGGCAGCACTGCTCAATTTGTTTCCAAGATGGAGAGTTAGCTGGAGTCTTCTGCCAGACCCATACTGCATTAAGCTGTGCTGCCCAATAATAACATTGAAAGTCTGGAAGTGACAGACCTCCCTCATCATACGGTCTGCAGAGAGTTTTTAACTTTACCCTAGGGGGTTTACCCCTCCAGAGGAAGTAAGATATAGTTTTGTTCATTTTTTTAAAGAAGGAGGATGGTACAGAAATTGGCAAGGTTTGAAATAGTTACAGGAATTTGGGTAAAGTATTCATTTTGATACAATTAATTCGCCCAATTAGCGATATCGGTATATCTTTCCATCTGGCCAGGTCCTCTCCCACTGATTTGAGCATTGGGGAGTAGTTTAAGTGATGTGAGGGATTGTTCAGGTCTTGAAAGATACAGAACCACATCGTCCGCGTAAAGCGATATAGAGTATTCCTGATCCCCAATACGTACACCATAGATGGAAGGATGGCTCCTTATCGCAATAGCGAGAGGCTCAATTGCCAGGGCAAAGAGGAGCGGGGAAAGCGGGCAACCTTGACGGGTTCAACGTGCTAGTGGTATTTGTGACGAGATGTTATTGTTAGTCAGAATTTGGGCTGTGGGACAGCGATACAGCAATTTCACAAGGTTAGTATAATATGAACCTAAGTTAATTCTATTCAAAGTCTCAATGAGATAAGCCTACTCGACACGGTCGAAGGCCTTCTCTGCATCGAGAGAAGCTGCTCCGACTGGGTTTGGGTCATGCTCTGCATCATGTACAATATTGAATAGTCTTCTGACGTTATCTGATGAGGAGCGGTTTTTAATAAAACCTGTTTGATCCATATCCACCAAGCTTGGAAGGACCTCCTCTAGCCTAAGAGCCATAAGTTTGGCCAAGATTTTATAGTCGGAGTTCAAAAGAGAAATCGGCCTATATGAACCGCAAAGCATGGGGTCTTGTCCTGGCTTTGGAAGCACTGTAATGAGAGCTTGCTCCAGACATTCAGGAAGTTTACCCAACTCCCTCTCCCAACGAGAGTTAACCCCCCTGAGTGAAGCTTCTCTATTTGTGAGACTGTAGAGGGAACCATTTACTACCGTACTCCTGTTACACTCAGCCTCTCTCCCAAAATAGAATGTGGTTAACATAAGTGATAACAGCATTTTACATGTTCTCTAATAAAATCCACTTGTGTTCCAACAAAGAGAGCATAACCCAACAGTCAACAATCTCAAGAAGGATGAAGACGAAATTGTAAACTATAAAATGGCTCTAATGTTACCTTGACAAGTCCCTGGTTTTAGACAAAGTTGTTGAAACTAGGCACGTAGTGGTTTAGACATTTTAGTCCACTGACGAAAGAGAAATCAAGAAGAAACGTTGTCCGCCGCGGCGCTGACCAAAATGGGCCTCCAGTGATACAGTTCAGACCGTCCACCAAAAAAGCACACACAAACAGCGTGACTATACGTGAGTAGCTCAAACGTAAAATGAAACAAAATCCCAAATACCACAGGTAAAAGACGTGAAGTGTGGTAGGCTATGTAAATATACGCTGCATCTCGGGGCTAAGTGCATCAGTCAATGTGGAGTGGAAAAAATACCCTAGCTAATTAGGTTACGTTAGCCTAAACGAACAAGGGCTCTGGACGAGCCAAAACATGAGTCTCCCAAGCGGGGACAGTTAAACAGCGGCCGCTTGCCCAAACGGCTCAGCCATAGCCATCTGGCCCATCCCAAACCGGGCCAGGAAAGAGTGAAGACCTGCCATGTCAGGTTTGGAATCTCCTTTTTCAAAAAAGCCTCCACAGCACCAGTGGACTCAAATGAACGGGAGCCCCCGGACTTCAACTCGATTCTCAGAATGGCAGGATAGCGTACACTGTAGGATAACCCCACAAGCTGCAGTTTTCGTTTGATCAGGTTGAATGGCCTGACTTTCCTGTGTAGTGCAGGAGAGCGGTCTGGAAAAATGAAGATTCGCGAACTGCTCCTTCTTCAAACGCGAAGCTGAGAAAATCTGGGTGACGTCTCTAAACCGGATTAGCTTGATCACGAATGCCCTTGGTTTCTCTCGATCCGGTGACATCCTCACCAGGGTGCGGTGAGCTCTTTCGATTTCCCACTTGGCGTCAGGCAAACCCAGAATCCTGGGGAGCTGGTTTTTTAGGAAAGCGATGGCGTCTCCTCCCTCTGTTCCCTCGGGGAAACCGGCGATCCTCAAGTTTTTGCGTCTCTGACGATTCTCGTAGTCATCTAGCTTAGCTTCCAGACGCAT
>OMLC01096283.1:0-21022 GCA_900302585.1 Regalecus glesne | reverse complement strand
GTGCCCTCTTGTTCCACTGCTTTGATGAATAAGTCATCAGTCCCCCACTATCCCCCCTTGGCTTTTAACTCTCCCCACTGCTTCCATGGCCCTGTAAAACGAACTGAAGTGTTTATGGGAGATAAGAGGCAATGGAGGTCACAGGCCCAATAACGTGTTTTATCACCCCACATTCTGTGGCAAGGGCCATTTTATGATACAATCCACTGAAGACAAATTCTTAATTAGAGATGTTTGTGGACCCAACATCAGAGGCCTGATGAAGAAATGAAAAGAAGCAACAGAGAGGGCATCTGCAAGATGACTTGTTTGTCTTGTAACACTGATGGAGAGGTTTGCATATTCTTAACATAATATGTGAAAGGCCTTTTCAGAAGGCCAGTATTGCTGAGCTACACCCAAGTTCATTCTAAACAAGTTATTCCTTTTTCAGGGACCATGGTCAGCTTTTTATATCAATGTCACCATTTGATGGACCACACCAGATTATAGCTTCAAGCTGATTCAAATCTTCCGTCTCTGCATGTCTTTTTGATGGTGGGAAGAAACCGGAGCACCTGGAAGAAATCCATGTAGACACAGGGAGAACATGGAGACTCCACACAGAAAGGACATGAGACGGGATTCAAACTGGGACCTTCTTGCTGTGAGAGCATGCCACCCAAAGGCCATTAATGCAATTTCCATTTCCCTGTACTTGGGCTCATCTTTTTAAAAGTATATGGCTCTCATATACACTACAGTGATCCAATCCCTGCCAAGTGAACTAAAATGAAAGCAGAAAAGTGTATCACCAGAGAATGCAGCACAAATGGAAAACTAGGTTTCAATGTTTAAGTGTGCACATAAAAGAATACTGACTGCATGAAAGTTCAGCAAAAACCCAGACTGAATTGATGACTTTACTGAGAGACTAAAAGTCCTGAGCTCAAAAGAAGCCATGTATCTATAGGAATTATGGAAGATTATGTTTCTTTAAACACTAACGGAAACTATACTTGTGGCAAATATGTTGGAATATTATTTTGTTATCGACAGGGTACAAATATTTTGTTGTTTCATCCATGTTCATTAAACCAACACCTTTGAGAAATATGAATAGCTAGCTCAAGTTTTAATTAGTCTAACATGGAGACCTATTTTACCAGACCAGAGGAGATAATGATTTGGATCCTCTGCTACCATTTGCTTGCACAATAACAGAGAAAAAAAAGGAGAAAAATAATTACATGTTTTCCAGACTGAGGAAGGGTATCCTGTACTTCGTTGCATAATGTGCAAGCTCCATAATTATCTCAATTCTATGGCAATGATGAAGAGGAGCCCTTGGATATCAGTTGTCTTCCATCAACATGCTGGATGCATACAGTGATAAGTACATGTATGTGAATGGTTTAGAGACATCATCAGTCACACTGTGCAAGCTGTGTGAGGAAAGGCCAATAGACAAGATAATGTTACCTTGCCTTTCAGTGCAGCGGTGGGACACAAAGAAGGCAGTATGATGGAGACGTCTTATCTCCCCTCATCACTTTCCTGTAACATAGCCAAGATTACCCATCTCTTATCTCATATAGATGGGGAATCATTTCAGGCTTTCTTTGATAATATCTATCCCAAGCAGACACCTTGGCTCTGTTGGTATTTAACAAAGATTAGCTTTAAATTGAAGATTAACCTTTGCAATCCCCTGTGCACACTGAAAACAGCTTGATTATCTTTAATGCTGCCGTACAAACTAGACAGAGCATTATCGTCTGGGGAAAATTGAGACTCAGAAAACAAATGAGGCAGTGGTACCTGCCTGGTGCTTGGGCAGAATATGAAGATAAATCTTAGCATCATCCAATAGTGAATCTGAACAGGCTGATTGTCTTTTAACTTTGTTTTTATTGCATACATTTTAATAAATCCTCTATTCACAGTGACCCAGACAAGCGACTTGAATCCCTTATCTTGCAAAGGAGCAGGGTTAACATCTGTGAATGACTGACTGCCATTGTTAAGAATGGCTGTGTTATCAGATAATCAATAAGTTGCTTCACCATATTAAAGTCCAACTGTGCAGGGAATGGCTGAAATGCTGGAGAGTGATTTATCTCCATGACATCTAGTTGGCATGAGGTCAAAGGTCAATGCAACCCCATCCGCTGCTCTGGAAAATAGGCAAATGGGGTTTCTCTTAGGCATAGAAGAAAATTGTGAATGGCAATTGAAGTTGTTTTTCTATGGCACTTTTCTTATCCAGAAACCCCCAAAAAGCTTTACAATGTATGCCTCACATTTATCAAGCATAGCATTAATGCTAGATGCCCTTTTCCTGATGCTCTGCAGGGAATGTAACCCATTACACCCAACTTGGCCATCGCAGCCCCCAAAACAATTTTCTGTGACCTGGCCATCCTTTTGAACAAAAACCTAACCAAGAACTGCTTCATATAACACATTTAGTGTAAAGAAGACATTTTAGTTATGTGTCTTTGTGTATACAATGTGGAAAATAAATTGTTCACTCCCTGCTAATTTTTTGAGTTTGCCCCCTTGCAAAGAAATGAATGGTCTATAATAGGTTCATCTTAACAAATATTTAAAAAAAACACAGTATATGAATTTCAAACATTTATTTGTGTTTTATTGAGGAAAATAAATATGTCATCCCCAACAAACCAGGAAGAATTCTGGCACCCACAGACCAAATTATGTGGCCAGGAGGCACACATTAGTCATTAGTCAGATTAGTTATTTAATTAGTACTCCTAATCAAGTACTTGTTAGCTGTATAAAAAGACACCTGACCACAGGATCAATCAATTCATCAGATTCCAACCGACACAATGGGGAAGACCAATTAATTTTCTATGGATATGAGGGACAAAATTGTAGCCCTGCAAAAGACTGGAATGGGCTACAAAACCATTAGCAACCAGCTTGGTGAGAAGGAGTTGGTGCTATAATTTAAAAAATAAAATTGAAGAAACCCCAATTGACAATCAATCTCCCTCTGTCTGTAGCCCAATGCAAGACATTACTTTGTGTAGTGAACCTGGTGATGAGAATTGGGGAACATCCCAGAACTACATAGCAGGAACTTGTTGATGATCCCAAGGCAGCTGAGACCACGGGTCACCAAGATGACCAATGGTAACACACTACGCCTAGACTAGACTAGATTAAAAATGTATCTCTTTGGCATCAACTTGACTTGCTGTGTTCGGAGGAGGAAAAAAGCAACGTGCACCCCAAGAACACCATCCCTACCATCAAGAAAGGTGGAGGAAACATTATACTTTGGGGCTCTTTCTCTGCTAAGGGGACAGAACGACTCCACCAGATTGAGGGGAGGATAAATGGGGACATGTACCAGGAAATCTTGGGTGAGAACCTCCTTCCCTCAGCCAGGACACTGAAAATGGGTCATGGATGGGTGTTCCAGCATAAAAATGACCCAAAACATATGGTTAAGGTAACAAAGGAGTGGCTCAAGAAGAAGCACATTAAGGTCATGGAGTGGCCCAGTCAGTCTCCAGACCTTTATCCTACAGATAATCTGTGGAGCTGAAACCTTAAGTTGCCAAGCGACAACCTACAAACCTTACGGTTTTGGAAAGGATCTACAAAGAGGAGTGAGCCAAAATCCCTCATTGTGGTCTGTGCAAACTTAGTGGCTAACTACAAGAAACGTTTGACCGCTGTGCTTACCAACAAGGATTGCTCTACCAAGTACCAAGTCATGTTTTGATAGGGAGTGAAATACTTATTTTCCTCAAAAAAGCACAAATAAATGTTTTAAATTCATATACTGGGATTTTTTTTTATTCCATCTCTCACTGTTGAGATGAAGCTACCATTAAAGGTATTTTCATTTGTTTGTCAATTTATTTGTAAATTTGCTTGCTGTGTTGTTGTTTTTTTAATTTGCTTGGGATGGCATAGCTTAGTGGGTAGAGTGGTTGTTTGGTGATTGGAAGGCTGCAGGTTCGATACTCAGTCATGCATGAAAGCATGTCGAGGTGTCCTTGAGCAAGACACTGAACCCCTAACTGCTGGCCGAATGCTGTATGGTGGCAGCTCACTTCTCCTGTACAATAGGATGGGTCAAATGCAGATAATTCCAAATTTCCCCCTGTGGGACTGATAAGGGAATCCCCCCAAAAATGCACCAAAAAAGGGGGCAAAGTCACAAAATCAGGGATTAAATACTTATTTTCCCCACTATACATGGAACAAAATTTGTTCTCTGAATCCTGTTGTATAAGAGCAAAGGGCGGCTGTAGCGCTCCTGGAACATCACCAGTTCTATTTCTTGTTGCTTTAGGCAAGAGTATTATTCCTATCATCCATGTATTTTTGAAGGTGAGAGGAAATAGCAGCACCTGGAGGAAACCCACAAAGTCATGGGAAGAACATACAAACTTCACACAGAAATGAACTGGATTGTGACTGGAACCCAGAACCTTCTTGCTGTGAGGCAACAGAGCCAACCACTGCACCACAATGCTGTAAACTATTTATTCCTACTAGTTTGAAACACACCAAGGTGCATCTCCACTTTTTCCCCTCCTATGCCCCTGAACCTTGTTTTGACCATCCCTAAACTAGGCTAGGCTGCAATGGTGGGATAGGATTTATTAAAGGCAGTGTATCATTCAACTGAGGGCTACCGAACACAAACATCTCTCTATCCAATCTACAGAGCAGAGGACCTTAAGTGCAGTCCAAGTGTACTTTTTCCTCAGGTTTCACACTTAAAGTCAATAAAGAATGGAAAGGAATAAAATCCCCAAAAAATCCCAGATGGTAATTTCCCATGTACTGATGTGAGGAGAAAAACTCAGAGGATAAAAAAGACGATGACCTTGATTTCATTTAGATAGGAATGTGATTTACCTCCAATGGTTCTAAGTAGGACACCAGAGGATTGTTTAATCCAAGTAGGGAATGAGTCCTTACCCTAAGTGAGAGAGTTCAAGTATCTCGGGGTCTTGTTCTCAAGTGAGGGGAGAATGGAGCATGAGTTAGACCAGAGAATTGGAGCTGCTGGAGCGGTATTGCGCTCCCTTTACCAAACCACCATTACCAAGAGAGAGCTGAGCCAGAAGGCAAAGCTTCTGATCTACCGGTCAATGTTTGTGCCCACTCTCTCCTATGGCCATGAAAGCTGGGTCATGACTGAAAGAACAAGATCACGGATACAAGAAGCTGAGATTAGGTTTCTTAGGAGGGTGTCTGGTGTCTCCCTTAGAGATAGGGTGAGCAGCTCAGACATACGTGAGGGACTCGGAGTAGAGCCGCTGGTCCTACAAATGAAAGGAGCCAGTTGAGGTGGTTCGGGCATCTAGTAAGGATGCCACCTGATCGCCTCCCAAAAGAGGTTTTTCAGGCATGTCCAGCTGGAAGAAGGCCACGGGGTAGACTGAGGACTAGATGGAGGGATTATAACTCCACACTGACCTGGGAACGCTTTTAGATCCCCCAATCCGAACTAGTGGATGTTGCAAGGGAAAGGAAAGCTTGGAGGTCCCGGCTGAAATTTGCTACCTCCGCGACCCGACACCAGATAAGCGGTTGACGATGGATGGATGGATGGATACTGTCCTCCAGAACTACAATGCAAAGTCAGATAAAACTAGCAGTATTGATAGGACCTGAAATGACACACACCTATGTGCTCATATCTAATGTCTATTAGGATAGTCCAAAGTCACGTGTAAAACTGAAAAATAAATTGTACCGGATTGACAACCCAAGTTTTCACAGATGATGCAAAAATGTAGCTAATTAAACAGGGGGAAAATACTTGTTCATGACATTGAAAATACATTCCCCCAATGAGTAAAGCTGAGGTTTCATGAGGTTTCCAATTGTTCATACGGACCTGTTACTTTGACAGAAACGAGGTAATCCAAAGTCAAACCTGCATGTTCATGCCCTCTCCAGCCCCCCAACTATTTATTTTACAAGCACATAAAGCCACAAGACTATTAAACAAAATCAGCAGCAGTAATTGTGACCATACAATGTATATGTAAATAAATAATGCAGTTTTTGTGATGCGCTTCACAAAAGTTCCCGAGTGTCATGAATTAAGTTAGAACAAAAACAAAGCTTCGAAAATGAAATGGCTAATACACAATATACTGTAGCCTTCAAATTAACAAAACACATTTTATTTGCCTTTGGCATTGAGATTATAATAAAGGCTAATTTAAATGAGTGGTACACCATTTCACTTAAGTTACGGTGGGGGAGGTCGGAGTGGTTCATCTCAGGAGCCCTCAAAACAAATTATTTGAAACTTTCCTGTTGTAGAAAATAATAGGTTTTTAAAAGTTCCATTTAAAGTTTCCATTCAGTGGCACCTTTTCATTCTCCATCTGAAATAGGGGTGGCAGTCTCTGCACTACAGCATTCAGAGACACCAAGTCTATTCAGCACCACAGACAGCTCCACAGGGCTCAGAAGTGAGGCAACCCTACATAAAGGAAGCAGGCGCAGGACCTTGCTGGGAGACACTGAACATGGCTTAATCATTGGTCAGAGGTCTTTCTCTTAGGCGTGTGCTGCAGCTCTGTTAGAAGTGCTTATGAGCTATATCTGACTAGACCCCATTAGTCCTTCAACTAGGCTGGACCTTCACCTATTCAAAAGCACTGATGATTTTGGATTGAAGGGCATTGTCTTAAGTTTTTCTTCCATCACTGCCTGGGAATTTAAAGTATGATGGTTGTCTGTATTTCTTCGGCTTGACATCTGACCTTCTAGCTACGGGCCTCAATCAATGTATATAAAGATCAAGTTTCAAATTTAGACAATCCTTGAAATGTCTTGCTTTTAGAATAAATGTCAAATGTTGCTCCTGGTTGTGGAACCAATGCCTGACATTTTGTTCTCATGAGTATTCAGTTGTCCCTTCAAAATTATTCCCAATTCAGTGGGAATAATTTTCGGAATCAGTGTGAAATCAGTCGCATTGATTCCCCTGAATAGGCATTCTTGTGTTCATATGGTAGCTTCTAAAGAATTTTCCCTTTTGCCATTTTAAGGGAAGGGCAGCATAGCTCAGGAAGTACAGCGGTCATCTAATAATCAGAAGATTGGTAGTTTGATCCCCAGCCCCTGCAGAAAGTATGCTATAGTGCCCTTGAACAAGAAACTGAACCCCCTAACTGCTCAAGCACTGTGATAGAATGGTGAACTGTCTTGAGTGTTTTCCCCCCTTTCTCCCAATGAGCGCAGGGATAGGCTCCAGCATGATTCCGCAATCAGGCCTTGGAATAGCTTTTGATGATGGATGGATCATTTTAGGGGGTTCAATTAAACATATTCCCTCGTCAGCTGTATATCTCAAAGTATTTATACTGCGATTCACTTGAATGAAATAATCAACAAACTAACATCCTACACTGATTTTGATTAAAAAAATATTTTCTGTACTACATCCCTAAGACAGAATAGGACCTCATTTTGCAAACAGACCACTGAAACTTTCTCTGTCCGTCTCACCATATCTCTCTGTCTGTGTCATACAGCTGAGCTGCTCCACAACAAATTCCACTTCACTTAACAGGGCCACAATCCCTCAAAAATACTTCCATTAATGTGCCAAATACGACAAGGCCCTGATAAGATTACAAAAAAAAAAACACATACGGAGAGACAATACCCTCTAATGAAAGATGCTTCTGACACATGCCTATTCATCCGAGGAAGAGGAAGAGAACAAAGGTAACAAATAAATAACTCGCCAGGCCTCAAGTGGAATGATGAATCTACTTCATAACAAATAGGCAATAATGGTACAGTAAGGTTCCCTTAACACTTCGATTGAAATAGTGGCCCATGGAATACATGAAGTTATCGATCTTATAGACCTTATGCCACCTCCTGCCCACCATCTCACCCATTCTCACTGCATACTGAATAATAGGAAACTGAGCAGAACAAATGTGTATAATAATAGGCAGAATAAAATGTGCCAACCAGTCACATCACATTAGCTACATCTTGTGGATTTTAATACAGGTTCCAAAAAAGGCTGATTTCAGACAGAGGTGTTTGATAACGATGGTGATTGTATATATGTATGTATGTATGTATGTATGTATGTATGTATGTATGTATGTAAAATACAGCTTCACTAATATTTCATCAAGCAATGTTTTTGATACACAGATTGGATGTGAGCTCCAGAGAGATTGTACATTGCATATGGACCAATATGACTTTATGTATTTGGCACCTGGAACTCACTCGTGAATCACTGGACTTACCACAAACATGCAAATCTGAGTCTTAGCCTAGTTATGCGCCTAAATTGCAAGTTACAATGACATATCCATTATGTACGAGTCCCGTATCGGAGGCTAGAGGGCTTGGCAGAGGCTCACTCTCATATCAGGAAAGATCAAGAATAACAGGAGAGGTAGTTTCAAAATGCTAACCTTATGCTGCTATAGAAATCTGACGACTTGGGAGAATTAGCCTGCTTCCAGGCTCAATGTCTAAGCTATGTACAGTAACAAAGACCTCTGTAGGATTTGGGAGCTGGGTATATGTGTAAGGAACAAGCATGATGTTCTGGCTTATCCTAACTTTCCTCCCCTCAAGGTTAATATGAAATGTTAGTGTGATCAGTAATTAGTCCACGGGTGAGGTGGACAGGGGTCTAAAGCAGCTCAACAGGCATATATACAAAATAAATGATTCCCTTATCAGTCCCGCAAGGGGGAATTTGGATTTTCTACATTTTTGACCCAACCTATATTGTATAGGAGCAGTGAGCTGCCAACATGTGGCACTCGGGGAGCAGTTAGAGGTTAAGTGTCTTGTTCAAAGACAACTTGACATGCTATATACAGGACCGGGGATCGATCCTGCAACCTTCCGATTGCCAGACAACCGCTCTACCCACTGAGCTATGCCACATCCAGAACACAACACTTGAGTGACTGAATAAATGTGGCATGTAAAATTAAAATCCAAAGGCCAGCATAAATTGATCATCTGTGTGAAAGACACACTCATTTTAAGATTATAACCTGGGAAGCCTGCCATTTTCTGCTAACTCCATAGCACAATGAAGGTCGTAGGACTTGGTTAAAGAAAATCCAAATCATTAGCTTGGATCTAAATCAATCATCAAGCACATGACAGCTGACACCTTCTATTTCTAGACAGGACCCCTGATAAAGTAATCTCTGCTCCTTATAAGCCCAGTCATCTATAGACACCAGAGAAACCCCACCCAAATAGTAGCCAGTCATAGTGACTATATCCTTGAATAGCCAAATAAATCTGGACTCATTATCACAGAGGATTATTCATTAACTCACAAAATTATGGCCAAGTAGCTGGTAAATATCATCAGTGACAACAGATGCTCTCTCACCTCCTGAGACAGATACTCTTACTCACAGATCACTGTTGTATTGTATTCTGCAAGTGGTAACATGCTAAAGGTACTTGCACACAGGACCAACATTATCTTTACATATTTTTTTCAAAAGCAACACTGATATGTATCAGCTGAGCAATACACATTTTGAAATTAAGCAGTATACCAGTATCCAGCTTTTTCTTTTTAAATCACATTTACACTAATAAGCCAAAACATTATGACCACTCAGAGGCAAACTAAACAATGTTGATCCTCTCCAAAAAAATACCCCTGAGATGGAGTGGCAACTTGTCCAGGGCATTTCCCCACTTCTCACCCCAATGCGCACTGAGATAGGCTCCAGTTTTTCCCTGTTAGCCGAGATCAGATAAACAGTTAAAGATGGCTAGATGGATATCTTAACAAGGGCCCATGTCAAGGTCTGGGTAGATTAGATGTCAAGCAAACAATCAGTTCTCACAGTAAACCAGTTGGATGCAAGAGGAATGGACATGAGTTAAGGCCTGAGTCTGTTTGAAAAGGGCCAAATTATTAAGGCCAGATGACTAGGTCAGAGCATGTCTGAAATGACAAGGCTATTGGAATGCTCCTGGTCCGCAGTGGTGACTACCTACAGACAGTGGCCTGAGGAGGGAATACCACAAAGAAGAGATAGGATGTTGGTCAGTGCTTAATTTATATCCCTCAGTTTTTAACTGCTTGGGCTTTGGGACCTATTTGCATGGATCCAGCACCTCTCGTATCAATATATGTTTAGACAAATGTCCCTACTATTCCCAATCAATAGTATCAAATGACATCAATGATTTTTTCCCATAAACTGGGGAGTAAACTAGGCCTAATGGATAATTTACCCCCATAACATGACACCGTAGACTTTTTTTGGTTAACTGTTTTTTTGTGTGCTCTGAGACCTCTCAGATGCTGTGGTTGCCTCTGTCATGGGTGCACTTTTAGCTCAGCACCCCCAGATTTACAAATTAAGGACTGTTGTTGGGACACCCAAGGGTCATTGATGCATGAGGGCAATAAAGCCCATCCTATCTGTCCTGATCCGACAGAAAGTCCTTGCATATGGGGCTAGTATATTAGCAAAGTGCTCAGGATGTTTTGGCTCATCAGTGTATTTTAGGCTTTGGTTTGTTGACATATATTATGTCTAAGCCAACGGTGAGAGCCCTGCTTCCTGAATCCCCTTAAGTTTTGCTTTCAAAGATTATGTCAAGTCCACGGGTTTTTCACATACATGCCTCTTTTCTTTAATCCATTGTGTTTTCTGAAAGAAATAAACTTCAGGGCACATTTAAGAGCCAGTAATTTCACAAAAATAGGAAATTTGCAGAACTACTAAGGTTGCAAGAGAATATTGATACACTTGAGTGTCGTGAAAAGTATCTTTCATGATATTTTATTGATTTTCAGCAACAATGATTCAATACTTAGGATTACATCGAGATTTATTAGCAGTGCTCTATCATTGTGTTGTTCCTTTTTCCGGCAATAGGTTGCAGGTGCAGTATTACAACAGGGCTGAACAGCAGAGCATATTTCAGTGTCACACAAGCTATGGCTCTGATTACTCTGACTTTATGCACTGACTTTGACATTTCTTTTACTAAATGCTGTCAAAGAATTGAAATACAACGCAGTTTTTGTAGCATCTATGAAATTCCCTAGAATCCTGACACGTGTAAGGTTATGCAAACAATATCAGGGAAAGGGCATCTGGTCTTAAATGCTCCATGCTGAGGTATATGTGAGGAATGCAATCTAAAGTGTTTTGAGTGGAAAACACTATATAGAAATAAGTAGATTTACATCGCAACATTTTTGCTAATACACTGTAAGCTAGAACTGCTTGGGGCAACAAACCCTCACAATAAATATTTGTCCAAATGTGTTTGGTTCCACTGCTGCTGCAGAGCCATGTCTACTGTTGTTCCTTTCTTTCTTCTGCATACCCCTACCATGCCAAATTGACCATGTTTATTTGGCCAATGAGAAACCACTAAGAGGGTATTCCATATAGGGGCTTAGAGAGCTTTACTTTCCGATGGATCATCATCCTCTTCACAGCTTGACTCAAAAGTCACTGTCAAAATCCATCCAACTAATTTCCTTCTATTTGCTTTAACATTTATGTGCCCATTTGGCTTCAGCTCAAAACAACAAGCAAACAAACAAATTTTGACAATCCCTGTTCATCAGCAGACAGTCTCTCATTCACAGTGATCATTTGAGTATGAAAATAATTAGCTCTTTGCCCATATTGACCCGTCATCCCCCTTCTGTTGGCCACTGAGAAGCTCTATATGCCACAATCCCAACCAGCTCAAGTTCCCTTAAGGGCAAACTCCCTCATATTAAAAGATTAGCATTAAATCATTTTATAATAAATTAACTAATCAATTCATCTCTCTCTACAATGAGATACTTTTAAAATATACCATATTGGTTTCTCTGGAAATAATTACAGCCTATATTGCAGGATGAATTAACTTGCATTTTTGAAATGTACATCTACAATTTATTTTTTCATTTCATGCACTCACTATCAGGGACAGCTCAGGTTGGATGGTTGTGAGACAAAGTGAGTAAGGCAAGATTGAGACGGTTTGGGTATGTGCAGAGGAAGGATGCTGGATGTATTAGGAGAAGGATGGTGAAGATGAAGCTGCCAGGCAAGAGATAAGAGGAGGACCAAAGAGGAGATGTATGGATGTGGTGAGGGAGGACATGTAGGTGGCTGGTGTGACAGAGGAAGATGCAGAGGACAGGAAGAGATGGACATTGACGATACACTATCCCTAACAGAATTTGCCGAAAGTAGTAGTGGTAGCCACTGACTATCACTCAAATTGTCTGTTTTGAAAGGCCTCCATGCTAATACTGTATGGGGTACAGCTGCAGGGTAATTTTCATCTTTGCCTCACATGACTTAGAATTTCAATGTTACATTTACAAAGTGCTGGTCCAGGTATGATGTGATGAACAGCTCACTATTTAGAGTTTAAGGTGCATTGTTATCTGAATGACTGCAGCAAAAGACTGAAACTATTTTTAAATTCAGGTGAATGACAAATAGTTTACTGTTGAGTTTCAAACAGATGCAGACCGGGTATGTTTCTCTGATCCCAATTGGAGACTTGTTTCATTCAAACACAGACGCCTGTGGCTTTTATCTTTAGCAAAAAAGAAAAAAAAGAAAAATGGCAGCTGAGAGCAAAGTACACCCACAGCCTCCAGCAATGTGCACCTATGACGTTTGTTTGTGTTAAAAGTGCCTATTAAAATATGTATATACCTGGTAAGGCTGACACCAGGAAGTAACTCCGTTCCAGGGGAATTGTAATACAAGACCCTCACCACTGGTGCTCAAACTTATTAGTTAAAGGTCCATATCTGATTTTTATTCATCGTTAGAGGTCCTGTAGGATTGACGATAATAGAATAAAATGTAAACAACTCACAACTTTCAAGTAATACTATTTGAGTTAGAAGTACCGCCAAAATGAATAAAAAGGATATGAATCAGATCATGTATATAATTTCAAAAACAGGACGATCATTTCCACATTCATCTAAATGTCTGCATCAACTCAGAATTAGTCAGCCCACTGAGTTACCCAACTCCCTGAACAAATAGTAGAGACGCAAGCCTAACCCTGTCTAGATAACGTGTTTCAAAATATTCATACTTTTGACAACCTGCAACAGTGCAAAAAATAAAGATACTGGTAGAATATTTTCGTCTCCTAAAACAAGGGCGTAATTTTCAGCGCAGAGCCGCTCCACTCTGCCTCTGATTGGCTGTAACCCTAACAAAAGTCGCGTACACGTAGGCTACTTGCTACTGTCATTTGTGGTCGCGCTGGCTTCGCTCCTGTCTTCTGCTCTCAGTGTCAGTGAGGGCAGGGCTCAGCCCCTACAGACATACTCACGCGGTGAAGTAACAGTGAACATGGTGGAATGGAGATAGTATTACACGAGTTGACAGTTATACTTTCTACGTTGCGGTGAGAGGTCCATTTTTAAATGATTAGTCCCCGTGTTGTGGGGATGGAAACAGACTTAGATGGAGCGCGGGGGATTAAGGCCGGATGCCCCATGGAGGGTTCGAGCCCGCAACTTCAGTTCCCCAAAAGCGTACTCTACCTCAGATAAACGAACAGTAAAAGCATCGCACCAGTCCTCGAAGCAACTTCTCCGGTATGACGTTTATGCGTAAACTCTGTAGCAACAACCAACGAAATCAAAAGCCCCACTTAACGTATTGCAACGCATAGCACAAGTTATGGGGTGGGTTAGGACGGACTTGCCATTCGGTCCAGACTTTGAGAACCCCTGATCATTTTCTCCACGACTGAAACAGAATAGCTATTGTTACTAGTAACCCTCATCGGAATTGAGTGTATCCAATAACCTGCGTTGTACACAAGAGTCCACTACATTGTTCCGAGCATCCAACAATACGCATCTTCTGAGGGGGAAACTTTTACCACCGAATATTTTAACTCACTTAACAATTGATTCAATTTGAAAAGAATCCATTACAAGGTGAGCTTTTCAATTCAACAACCCCAAGTCCAAACGTTCGATGTCTTCTGTATAATGACTCCTAAAGTATAAACATTAAGATGATTTTCATGGTGAAGCCGCTAAAGCTAAATGCCGTCAAATGGCAAAGGGTTTTCAAAATCTGCCAGTAAAAATATAAATATTTCATGGCCCAATAGAATAATCAATCAAAAGTGATCGTTACAAAACTCGTTATTTCATGGGAGAATTTCAACTAATCAAGAAAAATTAAACCGAAACTGACAACGAACCCTTCAATTCCACACTGAGAGCAGCCAGCGAACGTCCAAATGTTCTGCATCAACATGCACATCACAGGTGTAATGCAAACAGTTCAAATTCCACACCTGCATATCTAAACCCGTTTTGACCGAGGCAACAATGAACAAAAGGCTCCTCATTCAAACCCCGAACGTGTTTCGCACATGCTTTCACTTGCTGATTCAAGAGGATCGACTGCATGCAAGACAAAGTAGACACACACAACCCAGAGAAAAGCTGTAGTTACCTTTGACAGAGTCGATTGATTTGAGTCAACGCTAGTCTTTGGGGTTCTGCTTTGGTTTCAGGATCAGACACACTTATACTAATTTATTTATTTTTCATTATTTGCGCATCGTCGCTCCAGCTCGCAGTCGACTCGATGTCTATCTGTCGCTTTAGACACACCCGGAGCGCCCGCCGCTGTCATCACTGTCCTCAATGTGACCACAGACAGTAGCAGTTGGTAGGTTGGGGAGACGGTGACCTTATTTATTCAGTGATCAGCTGGGGTTCCATTTTCTTCTCTTCCTCTCCTTCCTCCTTCTCCTCCAAAATCGGAGCCGTGCAGTTTAACCTGCTGTGCGCGGACACGGCAGATTTGGCAGACCGTGCTTGCGCGTCCTCTCGGGGAGGAGCCGCGCGTCAGATGATCAGGTGTGTCGATCCCATGTGCGAGTTCGCGAGCAATGTGGTTTCCTCTGTAACTTTAGCTTTTTATTCCATCCAGGAGTTCACGATTTCCTATGTGATCCATTTCACAAAATGAGAACATTTCACGACAGGCTTGTGTAAAGTAATTCCAAGTCTAGTGGTTGGGTATGGGGAGCTACTGTGAGGTAACAGGGACTCATTGAAAGCTTCCATCACAACACATCAAGAGGCGTAATTATACACATATGCAAATAATATGAAGCAAGGAATTGAAATTATATACTGTCAAACAGAATAGCCCTATTTGTGGAGATGTCACAAGCAGATGTTTGCTGTGAACGGGAAAAGGGGAAGTGAACAAGGATTATTTTTGCCTTGTAAATATTCTAGGGCTACAATGGCCACTAGCTTTACAGTACTGCTATACTTTTGTGGGTTGACAATTCACTGGAGATGGACTCATGATCCTAACACAGACAGATTGTTTTGTTTCTCGTGCCCCGCCCTACACACGCGCGCGCGCACACACACACACAGAAATATTTTTTTGCCAAACTATTCCCTGGGAGGTGCTGGGCCTTAGGACAAAAAGGTTAAAAGCCACTGCGCTAGACAGTCTGGGTCCCTGATGCTATTTTATATATAAGCCCAGGCAACAACCGTCACCTCACAGCTGAGAGGGCAATGAGACTTAATATCTGCTAAAAAGCAAATACTCTTTTGAAGAGAAGGGGTCAAATATGCCTAGGAGCCACAAATATGGAATCAAACTCCGTATATATCAAGGCAGTGGGGCCTCTCACATTCCCATTCAACAGAGCTGCCTGGACCATTCTGTAGTGATGTCTCCTTTCTTGGCTATTTCACACCTCTTCAAATGACACATGAAAGAAATAAGCCAAGCAAATAGCACATATATATTTCAGCAGGAAATGCAAGTTTGGGGAGACAGAAAAGATGGGGGGAGATCGTATTTGATTACTAAAAAATGAATGGTGTTTGTATGAGTAAAAATGGTAGCAGCAAGTGGATCATACACAGGGTCATTGAGTGGGTCATTTTGTGGCCTATCCAAAAAAGTCAATTTATGAACATGGGTGATGTGAGGAAATGTTGCCTTTTTTTTTGCTCAAGCCCACGATTGTATGGACAGTGAACTGACTGCACCTCCTTCCCATGATGCCATGATTCAAATATGTTATAAACCGACACAATTGATAGGAAATAAATGCATGACTTCAAGAACCCTAGCAGATAATCTTGAAAAGAGCTGGGATAACTGCTGGTAATACGAACAGTGAAGTTATTATACTGCTCCATAGCCTGCAACACACCTTCCTGGTACAAAAAAAAAAGTAATAGGCATTTGTATGTGCTGATATAGCTATATTTTGATTAAGAGATTAATAACTTTGGTATTTCAAAGATGATATTGTAGCATTAGTGGCTTTTTAAGTACTAAATGGGGCAGTATAGTTCAGAAGTTAGGGCGGTCATCTAATAATCAGAAGACTGATGGTTCAATCAAAGGTTCCCTCAGAAAGAGTGTTGAAGTGTTGTCCACGAGCAAGACATTGAACTCCTAACTGCTCAATCCCTGCTTGGGAATGGAGATCTTTCCAGAGTATTTCTCTGCCTGTCACCCAAAGAGCGCAAGCTTAAACTCCTGCGAAGGACATGCAGTCAGGAGAGGTAGGTGAGGTAGAGCCTCACCTGTCATAATGAAAGGTAAAAAACAAATAATGATAAAATAAAATATTTATATTTCTCTACTGATCTGCGGTATGAATGTAATTTCTATATGATTCTAATAATTTCAATCACTTTATAATTAAAATCACTGAATTTGCCTTTTGCTGTTCAAATGGAGAGGAGACGTGTGAGATGAGGCAACAATGAGCTGAGCCTCAATTGAGATTGTGCAATCCTTCACAAACTGGGATGAGCCTTTTGCTTTCTCATTTTATGTCACAAATTTAATGTTTGTAGACACTTTAATTATATGTACCCACTTTCCATAGAATAGGTAATGAATTTCACATATGTGTATAACATATTTAATCTTGCTGATCTGACATAGAACCTTGCTGAAAAAGTATGAGGGGAGTCAAACAGTTCCTCTGCCTCACTGAAGGCCCAGTGACAGAGGTAATCATGCATATAATTATATGTATAATGAACTCTGTCACCTTCAATATCTCCCAGTTTCTGGCAACTGTTCCCAACCCATTGGCAGGCAGTAATAATAATTACCATATTAAGAACACTATGGACTTTGTTAAGAAGGTGAGGGACATTAACATGGAGAAAGATGAAACTATGTTCTCATTTAAAATAAATAAATAAATAAAATGATTTCCTTATCAGTCCCGCAAGAGGAAATTTGGATTTCTCTGCATTTTTGACCCAACCTGTATAAGAGCAGTAAGCTGCCAACACATGGCACTCGGGGAACAGTTAGGGGTTAAGTGTCTTGCTCAAGGACACCTCGACGTGCTGTATGCAGGACCAGGGATCGATCCTGCAACCGTCCGATTGCCAGACGACCACTCTACCCACTGAGCTATGCCGCCCCAATTTGATCTTAAGCTTCTCTTCACATGTGTCCCTGTTGATAAGGCAGTTGAGGCAGTCTGTAAGAAATTACAGGATTACCTCTATCTCAGAGACAGGACCACCCTTAACTCTGACCAAGTGTGTCTGCTGCTGAAACTATGCCTTCCGTCTACATACTTCACATATAAGGGGCAATACTAGGGGCAGAAGCATGGGTGTGCTATGGGTTCCCCTGTTTCACCTATAGTGTATAGTTTATACTTGTATATGGAGAAAGTAGAGATGAAGGCTCTAGTATCATATCCAGGGAGTCCTCCTAGTTACTGGTTCAGGTATGTGGACGACACCTGGGTTAAAATTAAATCTCCGGATGTACCACAGTTCACCTAACACATTAACTCGGTGGACACCTGCATCAAGTTAACCAGGGAGGATAGTAAAATGTCATGTTGGCTTTCCTGGATTGTGAGGTTAAGATTGTTAATGGGGGACAGTTAATTGCAAGTGTGTACATAAAACCCACACTTATGGATCAGTATTTACGGTTTGACTCCCACCACCCTCTGAAGCATAAACTGGGAGTCATCAGTACTTTGTACCACTGGGCTGACAATGTCCCCACTGACTCAGTTGCCAGGGAGGAAGATAAATCTCATATCAAACAGGCCCTGGTTAAGTGTGGATACCCTAACTGGGCATTTGTGAAAGCCAGGAACCCTCCCAAAAAGTGCTCCAGCCAAGTGGAGGAAGAAGATGAGCCCAAGCGCAGACCAGTAGTGTTTCCGTATGTGGCGGGAGTGTCGGAACAGTTGAGATGCGTATTTTCAAAACATCACATGTCAGTTGCTTTCAAAGTGGGAGTGGGTCCCCTGGCACAAACAGAGTAATGTAGTGTACGCTGTTAAATGCCAGGAGGACTGCAGTGACTTGTATACCGGGGAGACCGAACAGACGCTGGCTAAGAGGATGGTGCAACACAGGAGAGCCAACATGTCAGGCCAGGACTCTGTGGTCTACATCTATCGACTGGCTAGTGGCCACTCATTCAAGGATGATGATGTTCACATCCTTAATAGGGAGGAACACTGGTTTGAAAGGGGGGGTTCAAGAGGCCATTTATCAAGAGGGAACAACCATCGTTGAATAGGGATGGTGGCCTGAGAGTACATCTGTTGGTGTCTTATAATGCTGTGATTTCAAATATTCCCCAATCTTTGTGAATGGTGCTCATTGCCACTGAATGTGCAATTTATGACCCAACTTGCATATGAACCCTGCCTATTGGTGTATGGCATCATGCACTGTTTACAGAGGGGATGTGATGCTTGCAGTCAGCTCAGACTTAAGATGTCACCTGTTTGGGTGACGAAACGTTTCTGAATAAACTTCTGATCCAGTTGAACTGATTCACCTCTTTTTTGTGACACTCTTAATATGTTTAATTCATTTCTATATCACAGCAAATCAATTACATTACATTATAGGCATTTGGCAGATGCTCTTATCCAGAGTGAGGTACATCAGGTGAGCAGTTATGGGTTCAGTTTCTTGCTCAAGGACACCTCGACATAATGTATATGCAGGACCGGGGATCAATCATGTAACCTTCCGATTGCCAGATGACCACTCTACCCACTGAGCTATGCCGCCCCAATTATGAGACATCTAGTGTATTCATGTCCTCAAAAGTCCATGTGGAGAAAGTTTACAAAGCGGCAATGTAAGTATTTATTCTGTGTAACAATGACCTCTCACTAGGAGTTCATTAACCTGCTCTTGGCCCCGAGTCATGACGGGAAGCTAACCTGAGTGGCCAGCAAGGCTTACTCTGATGGTTGTAATCTTTCCCCACAATGGATGTGTGTGAATTAGAGAGTAATAAGATGAACGGACCTCCTGTAGTTAAACTATTTCTCTCACTCTCCATCTATGTCACCTCCACAGGAGCTGCAGTGTGAAAGGCACAGATATTTTTAAAAGTGCTCACAGGAAGTGAATAAGGCTGTGCTCATATTATCCGAAGAGTTTAGAAAAGAGGGTGGCATGGCTCAGTGGGTAGAGTGATTTTCTGGTAATCGGAAGGTTGCAGGCTCGATCCCCACACTTGCTGAGAAGTGTTTCAAAGTGTCCTTGAGCAAGGCACTCCTCTCTTTACTCTGGCCTGTGATGGTCTGGTGACATGTCCAGGGTGTTTCCAATCCTTTTGCCAATGAACACCGAGAGAGGTCCTCGTTGCCCTTGACCCATCTTTGGATAAGTGATTGATGCTGGATGGAGATTTGCAAGCTCGGTTAACCTGTCAAAGACAGGTTAATTTCTATTTTTGTTTTTTTTTTCCATGCTAATGCCTTCAAGTTTTTTGATAAGATTGCCATCCCCATTAAAACACCAAAATAAAAGAAACACACTTAATGTCGTCTTGATGCATGCTCAATAATCCAGGTAGGGAAATCACAAAAAGAGGTGAATCTGTTCAGCTGGATCAGAAGTTTATTTAGAAACATTTCGTCACTCACCAGGTGACTTCTTCAGTCTGAGCTGAAGGCAAACATCCCCCTCCTTATAAACGGTACCTTGATGCCACACAACAATAGGTTGGTTTCACATGCAAGTTGGGTGATCAACTGCACATTCAGTGACAATGGGCACCATTCACAGGGGGTTGGGGAATGTTTGCGATCACGGCATTGTAAGACGCCGATAGGTGTACTCTCAGGCCACCCCCTCTATTCAACGAGGGTCGCTCCCTCTTCACGTAGATGGCCTCCTTCACCCCCCTCTCAAACCAGCGTTCCTCCCTATCAAGGATGTGAACATCATCATCTTGAATGAGTGGCCACTCGCCTGTGGGTGGGTGTAGACCGCAGAGTCCTGACCCGACGTGTTGGCTCTCCTATGCTGCGCCATAGGAGAGCCAACACCTGACATCCCACTGCGGGGTGTCAGGAAGGGCATCTGGCCTTGATCCTCCATGCTTTCATCTCGGTTTATGTCCACCTCCACAACGTAGGGCCTAATCGTGACACATGAAGAGATTCAAGAGTCAAGATGTTTATTGTCACTTACAATTGTTTATTGTACAGGTACAATCGTGTGAAATTCTTAGACTAGGAGACTCCATTATAAACACATGAAATAAAGATAAAATAAAAGATATAGTAAGAAGTGTGTATACATGCACATACATAAGCATACGCATAAGCAATAAATATAAAGCGAAGGAAATATATATGCAAGGTAGTTATGTATGGTAGAATTGGGTATGAAATAGGCAAATGTGAGAGTAGAATCGGGTATAAAATCAGGAAGAACAGGTATAAAAAGCAATAATGGTAAATATATGATCGGTAATCTAAGATACTAGACAGGTGGGAATCAGACTGTCAATATCAATACCTCAATATAATATCTTGTGTTACATAACACAGTAAGGTTGCAGATTATTTGTTAAGTCTCGTGACCTGAGGAAAGAAACTGTTCCTCAGTCTGCTGGTGTGTGTTTTGAGAGTCCCGTAGCTCCTCCTTGATGGCAGCAGAGAAAACAGGCTATTCTGTGGGTGTGCTGGATCCTTAATG
>OMLC01096282.1:0-13022 GCA_900302585.1 Regalecus glesne | reverse complement strand
AGAGTAGACCTTTCCAGGGAGGCTGAGTAATGTGATGCCTCTGTAATTACCACACACCCTCTGGTCCTCTTTTTTGAACACTGGGACCACCACCCCTGTCTGCCACTCTTTAGGCACTGTCCCAGAATTCCAGGCAATGTTGAAGAGACGTGTCATCCATGACAGCCCCTAAACACCCAAAGCCTTCAGCATTTCTGGACAGATCTCATCAATTGCTGGGGCTTTGCCGCTGTGGAGTTTTCTGACTACCTCAGTGACCTCCTCCAGGGAAATTGATGTTGATCCTCCATCATCCTCCAGCTCTGTCTCTATCCTAGAGGGTGGGTTAGTTGGGTTCAGGAGTTCCTCAAAGTGTTCGTTCCATCGTCCCATTACCTCCTCAGTTGAGCTCAACAGCGTCCCATCCTCTCTATAAACAGCTTGGACAGTTCCCCGTTTTCCCCTCCTGAGGTGCCGGACGGTTTTCCAGAAGCGCTTTGGTGCTGACCTAAAGTCCTTCTCCATGGCTTCCCCGAACTCCTCCCACACTCGCTGCTTTGCCTCTTTCACTGCTGAGGCTGCCGTCCTTCAGGCCTGTTGGTACCTTGCAACTGTCTCTGGAGTCTCCCGGGATAACTTATCCCGGAAGGCCTCCTTCTTCAGTTGGACAGCTTCCCTAACTGCTGGTGTCCACCAGGGTGTTCGTGGGTTGCGACCCCTTGAGGCACCTATGACCTTGAGACCACAGCTCCAAGTTGCAGCTTCGGTTTTGGAAGCTTTGAACACAGCCCACTCGGGTTAAATGTCCCCAACCTCTACAGGGATGCCAGAAAAGCTCTGCTGTAGGTAAGAGTTGAAGGTCTTCTTGACTGAGTCCTCCTCCAAGCGTTCCCAGTTCACCCGCAATATAAGTTTAGGCTTACCTGGTCAATCCTGAGGCTTGCCTCTCCACTGACCCAGCTCGGCAGTAGATTGTGGTCAGTTGACAGCTCTGCTCCTCTCTTCACCCGAGTGTCCAAAGTAGTTGGCATTAAATCATATTATGCAATTACATCATCTATCATGAAGAAGTGTCCATGTTGCTTATTCAGACTGAGCCCGGTCGGGCTCCATGGTAAATTCGGCAACCAGGCGCTCGCTGATGGGCCCTCCTTTTGGGCCTGGCTCCAGATCAGGGCCCCTGGCTTCCTCCACGCAGGGTACCGTCACTTCTTTTTGGATCTTTCATGGGGTTCTCTTGAACCATTCCTAGTCTGGTCCCTCATCAGAGACCATTTTGCCATGGGAGACCCTAACAGGAACACAAGGCTTCAGACAACATAGCTCTTGGGATCATAGAGACACTCAAACCTCCACCACAATAAGGTGATGGTTCCTCGGAGAGGACGGTAATCCAGGTAGTCAGAAAATATTTTTGATTCAGGCCCTCTGAACATAGAGTTAAACATTGTATTATTGGATAAACGGGATTATTGAGCAAATAATATATCGTTCATTCATTTCAGTATAGGTTGCAGGGAGCCTCTGTGTGAGTACCCTAATTTATCATCTCTCTTCCTTATCATGTCTCTTGTCAGGGGTTTCGGTGGCTCACATGGCTGGCTTAGAGATCTTTGTCAAATTATATGTAATCATATGCAGATATAACTTCCATTGTTGTGTAGATGATACTCAGTTGAATGTGTCTAGGGGTGACATAGCTCAGTGGGTAGAACGGTTGTCTGACAATCGGAAGATTGCAGGATCGATTCTCGGTCCTGCATACAGCATGTCGAGGTGTCCTTCAGCAAGACACTTAACCTGCTCCCAGAGCGCCATATGTTGGCAGCTCACTGCTCCTATACAATAGGTTGGGTCAAAAATACAGAGAAATCCAAATTTCCCCTTGTGGGACTGATAAGGGAATCTTTAAAAAAATAAATAATAGGACTGATGATCCTACTCATTTAAGTAATCTGGATGCCTGATTGGCTAATGTGAAAAATAGGATGTCACTAATGTTTCTGCTTTTGACTTCAGAAAATTGAAATGTTGGTCATTTGCTTAGCGAGGCAATGATGCAATTTTGATCAAGTATCAATAAGTATAGAGAATTATGTCATTTATACAAAGTATGGCAGCCAAAAATCTCAGTCATATGTTTCATTCTATAATTATTTTGATAACCTCATGCAAGAAATCACCAAGATTATCTTTTTTTCACTTAAGCAACATAGCTAAAATTCCATCCTGCCTGTTCATGGTTGACACAGAGACTATAATACATGCATTTGTTGCAATCAGACTTGATTATTGTAATGTTGTCTTTCAGGTCTATCACATGGTAGCACTAAACATTTTCAGATGGGTCAATGCTGCGGCCAGAATCCTGACTAAAACAATAAAATTTTACCATCTTACAGCAATTATTAGCTCCCTTCATTGGCTTCCTATAAACGTTAGATCCGACTTAAAGCTCCTCTGCTAACTTATACAATTCTAAATGGGCTTTCCTCATGATACCTGCCTGACCTCCGAAAACTGCATATTCCATCTCATACTCTGCTTTTAAAATAGAGGATTCCTCTGTGTACCCAAAAAAATTGAAGTACTAGCTGATGGCAGGGTCTTTTTCTTTCAGGCCCCATTCTTGTGGAATAACCTGTCTGTCGCCATCAGATAATCCGAATTTTAAGACTCTTCTTTTAGCCTTAACCTACAAATAGTTGGCTTTCTATTATAGGATTTACTACCTGCACTGCATGGTGGGTGAGTTTTTGTCTCAATGAGTTCACCACGTTCTGTTTCTGCCAAGAGATTTATATCATATAGCTGGGGTCTCCAACCTGTTTTCCTCTGGGAGGTACTTTACAAATTGAAAATGGCTGAGAGCTACTCGTGTTTTTTAACTTTCATTCTCATAGCTTATTTAAACCCAAACGAATGAAATAAGCTTGTTTTGCCTGAGCATTCAACAATGTTGGTTCCTAAAACTGTAATTTTGCATTTTCATTTGGTTTTATATTTGCATGCAAAGATATGGTGGTGGATTTTCATAGGTGCACACACTCCCCTCTGACACCGGTGAACATCCAAGGGATGGACATTGACATAGTGACATCTTACAAGTACCTGGGTGTTCACCTCAACAGTAAACTGGACTGGACTGATCACTCGAGAACACTATATAAGAAGGGCCAGAGCAGACTGTATCTGCTAAAGAGACTGAGGTTTTTAGGAATGCAGGGGGGACTCCTCAAGGCATTCTACAACACTGGTGGCACCAGCCATCTTCTATGAAGTGGTCTGCTGGGGCAGCAGCATCTCAGTTGTGGATAAGAAGAGACTTAATAAGCTGGTTAAGAAAGCTAGCTCAGTCGTGGGATGCCCCCTAAACACTGTGGAGGTAGTGGGACAAGGGAGTATGATGGCTAAGCTGTCATCCATGATGGGCAATGGTTCTCAACCCATGCAGGACTACATTGCTAGACTAGAGATCTCCTTCAGTGATAGGTTTCTGCATCCAAGGTGTGTCAAGGAGCGTTACAGCAGGGCTTTTCTTCCCACAGCTGTCAGACTATATAATCAGCACTGCTCCCCCAGTAGAACAAACTCAATACATTAACAACTGGATTTCTTACCATTTAAGTAAAACTGAGTGTATTTTTCTTGTTCATACTGCACATAGTGTTCATATTTCCCCCTTGTTTAAATAGATGTTACATATTATACTTTATTAGGGGCGGCATGGCTCAGTGGGTAGAGCGGTCACCTGGCAATTGGAAGGTTACAGGTTCGATCCCTGCACCTGCAGAAAAGCGTGTTGAGGTGTCCTTGAGCAAGACACTGTTCCCCTAACTGCTCTGTCCTGTGATAGACTGGTGACCTATACAGGTTGTACCCTGCCTCTCGCCCAATGAGAACGGAGATGACAACACCTCAGCAGTTGTTTGGGAAGCATAAAAATGCCTTTATTTTACAAGGAGGCTAAAAAAACCCAATCCCCACCCTCTCAAAAAAGCTGCTTGTCAACTTTTAGAGATGCACCACAGAAAGCATCTTAACAAACAGCATGACAAACTGGTACAGACAGCACCTGCGTCAAAGTGGACACACACAAAAAACTTGAAAGAGCTATGAAAACAGCACAGGACACCCCCACTAAAACAACTTCACAGCATTTGCTGCGTGAGGAGGGCTAAAACATAATAATAAAAGACATTACATATCCTGAACACCATCTGTCTCAGCTCCTCCCAGCGCCCCCTTACTGCAGTTTTGCTAAGAATGTTTTTGCCCTTCATCAGTTATTTTCAGAATCAATTTATTGATTTATTGCCCATGTAGGCTTTCACATATATGGAATTTGACTCCGGTTTCATGGCTTTCACAGGTACTTCACAACAATCTTGACATTTATTTACACACAAATACGTAAAGACTAACTATATGCCCCTGAAAAAAAGAGGTAATAAATCACATTCAACCAGGGAATTTATCCCTATATTTTGTCTTACTTATATATATTTTTTATTTGCTGTTTAGACTCTACTTTTTCTTTGCGGATATTTTATGTTGCTTCTTTATTGGCAAAAATGAGTACTGCTAGTTCACCATTAGATAAAGAGTACTGCTGCTGTCTGTGAAGTAGTTTGATACTGTACAGCTGAGAACGAAGCACCCAGTTGTGTGCTCAAATCTGAGGACAATTTAGCTTATCAACCAATAGTTGTCAACAGGGTTTTATGAAATACGGTTTTTGAACGATTGATGCTACAGCAGCCCGATATATAGGAGGGTCCAATCCATCCCTGACAGACATCACTAGTGTTATTGAAGCTTCTGATGAAGTATCGCAGGAGGCATTTCCATTGTGAGACATGAAATGAATCTTATGAAAGAGAACCAAGTCCACACAAATGATCTGATCTAATGGACTGGCCAGGACTTGACTCTTTGGCTGATTGTGTTGCACAAACTTAGTCACTCCTTTTTGCACTTGTGTGTGTATTTTCTAGAACAACCCAACAGGCCGTCCTCCACCCACACTGAAAGAGATGATCCAGATGGCGGCAGAGATCGCGGACGGCATGGCCTACCTCAATGCCAAGAAGTTTGTCCACAGAGACCTAGCTGCCAGGAACTGCATGGTGGCAGAGGACAATACTGTCAAGATTGGAGGTACTGTAGTTCAATTTAACTTTTTTTTCCCCATATTAATGTTTTTAATCTGTTGGTTTTTTGGGTTGGTTTTTTTATTGTTTTGACTTGAACAAACTGCTACTCTGTAGTTACTGACACGCCTCATTTAAAAAAGATTAAAGAGATTTTGTTCTAGACTCTTATATTTGCACTATTAAAGTTACATTATTATGAACAATCAGAAAACTGCTGTTTCCCTGCTTACAGTAAAATAACCTTGAATTTAAAATTATACCCTTAATAAGCAATGTCTTCTCCTCCTCCTCCTCTCTTTCTCCATTTCTTGTCTGGTCCCTCTTGTAGACTTTGGTATGACACGAGATATCTATGAGACAGATTATTATCGTAAAGGTGGAAAGGGCCTGCTGCCAGTCAGGTGGATGGCCCCAGAGTCTCTGAAGGATGGAGTCTTCACCGCTCACTCTGACTGCTGGTAGGTCGCTTAACACTAGAGAGTGGCTTGAATGTTCAGTTCCATGTGAATACATAGTTTAGGTCACCTCTGCCTTCCTCCTTCTACCCTCAGTTTTTTTTAATTCCCCATCATATCCATGGTGTGCCATGTGCCTCCCTTTGTATGTTGTGTGTGTGTGTGTGTGTGTTTGTCCCCAGGTCATTTGGCGTAGTGCTGTGGGAGATCAGTACGCTAGCAGAGCAGCCTTACCAGGGTTTATCCAACGAGCAGGTCCTCAGATTTGTCATGGACGGAGGCTACCTGGACCGGCCGGAGAATTGCCCTGAGAGGATGTGAGTAAATACGGGTGGTATTTTCCTCCCTATCTCACAGTGTGAAACCGCCACTACTTTACACAATGGAATTTATTTTGCGTAGAGAAAAGGTGTTGTGATGCCTATTCTACAAAACTTCAAGCAGACAGTGATTACTTGATACCCTCCGTGATGAGCCTGTACTCTTCTCGGTAGCTTGGGCACAGCTTTTGTCTTGGATACAGGCTATAGTTTTGGGGTGTTTAAGGAATAATATGTTATTTGATTGAATATGGAGCCATGGTATGATTTGATCAAATATGATACACAATATAATGATTTTGGGGGACTTCCTTAAGTACTTACAGTACCTTAAAAGCATTGTACCCTCAACATGGGTTGCCCAGTTAGAACCAGCTGAATCATCATCGTAGCTGAATTTGTTCCATGCCCTCCCCATTGACCTTAAGGCCCCTTTTTCTCCATCTTCCATATTTTCCCCTGTTTGCCTATCCTCCGCAACCTCCCACATCTCGCCATCCTACTGAAAAGTGTGTTTTTGCTATCTCTCATATATTCTCCACCACTGCAGGCACAGCCTGATGCAGATGTGCTGGCAGTACAACCCCAAGATGCGGCCAATGTTCCACGAGATCATCGAGATGCTGCGGGAGGACCTGCATCCATCCTTCCAGGAAGTCTCCTTCTTCTACAGTGAGGAGAACAAGGTCCCCGAGACAGAGGACTTCGACTTAGACCTGGACAACATGGAGAGCATCCCCCTGGACCCCTCTTCATATTCCCAGAGGGAAGAGAGCCTGGGCAGGGACAGTGGGCCTTCAGTGGCCCTCAGGGGGAACTATGAGGAGCATGTCCCCTATACGCATATGAACGGTGGAAAGAAAAATGGACGAATCTTATCATTGCCCAGATCTAGCCCTTCCTAACATTTCCTGTTTCCTCGATGAACTTGTTTAAAACTGTCCCTTATCCTGCCCCTACACTTGTACCACCACCAAAAGCTGCCCCTCCACCTTCATTCCCTTTAGTCCATTTCCTCCATCCTCTTCCTTCCCCCTCACAATTTCTATTTCTTTTCATCCCATTAGTTTTTGCAGAAGACCTTCACAAAAAGAAATGGATCTCAGGACTTTTTATTTTCTTCCTCACGGCTGCCGAGCACAGGCAAGTGAGGGATGCAAACATGGTATAACACTTTTTTAACTCCACCCAGATCATGTTGGACTTTCTATTTACCATATTATCTATATCTGTTGTTTTTCACTATTGCCAAGTTTCCAGGACTCGAGTGCGATGGAAACAAGAAAAATGGAAAAAAACTGTGAACACAACAAACCTTAGACAACCAGAAGGCTGCTCATGCTCAACCTCTCAAGACTTGTCCTTCCTCTCCTCCGGTACCCTACCGATCTGCATTTCCTTGTTGCCCCTCACCCCTCAAGTGAAATCTTTTACTCAGATAGTGGCCTTTTTATATGTGGCCTATAAACAAAGAGAAGTGTCTATCAGTGCTTGTACTTATTTCCTTTGAACAATGACTTAATCATTTGGAACTGTTTGGAACGGTGGGATGACCCACAAAGACTTGATCCTAGAACAAATGTCTATTCATAGAGGATTTTGTTTTGTTTTTGTTTTTTCGGTTCTGCAGAATTCCAAACTACACACAGATTCATCGGGTGTTTGGTGAATAGTTTTAATTTATTTGCTTTTACTTTTTTATTTTCTCTCTTTCCCTCTTTTCTCTTTTTCTTTCTGTTTTATTTCTGTCCTCACAATATGGCTGAAGGATATTTAAACAGTTAAGAATTGGACAAAAGAGTTCCTCAGACTGACCAATAGCTGCTGCTTTGATATATTTTAGTGGGTAAAGAAATATATATATAATATATATAGTATATATGGAATATTGGTATTTATGTATCAATATTTTATATATAATATATGAAATATTGATGTTTTTGTATATAGTTCATATTTGTCATATTTTTCATCAGAAGCTTTGCTGGTATTTTTTTTTATCTCTTATATTTCTAGCCCCAGTAATCACACTACTTTACCATCAGTGCTCTCTGTGTCTTACACCTCCAGCCCTTCCCTTAGTGGTCTGTCAAAGTGGACAGGCTTGGGTAAATGGATCGTTCTCGAATGTCATCAATTCACAGCATGTTTTTTCCTGAACTAAACCTTTTCCCACTGAGAGCCACTGTCAATGGGAAGTCACTTTAAAAAAAAAACTAACCAAAAAAGTTTTCTAAAAGGGTAATGAGGTCTTTCTAGGTCAAAGTTGAGCCAGGTGTAGGTTTGTCTCTGATGTCAGCTGTCTCTCCGGTCTGACTGAGCTGAAGTCGAGGTCTCGATGTGTGTTGTTATCGTACGTTGAAAACGTTTGTGTGTTTTTTGTCGATTGTCTACCAGTAGGTGATATTTTGTCTGTGAGGTTAGAGTGTGTGTCAAAAGCTCGTCCAAGACCTCGCGTTGTACCTCCTTGTGTTGTCTTAAAAGTAATGCTTGTCAAGTGTTGTTGGTGACACTTGAGTTAGGCCAGGGTCATGGATGGATACCAGTTGTCCACTGGGTGTTGAAAAAGTGGATGGAAAAGATTAGCTTCCTGCCTACAATTGGGGTCAGCCCCCTTTTTTTCTATAAAACGTTAAGCTGACCTGTGATCAGTGATGCGCCCTTGGAAGCTCAAAGGAGAGCAGTAGTATTCCCTTACAACCTGGCTTGAGATCCAATATGGCCTGAAACCCTAAAATCTGATGTATAGGGTTTTATTGAATTGATATAATCTGGCCATCCCACCCCAGGTTGTCTTCATTCATCTAGGCTTGCTCTACCCACTCTCTCCTTCCTCTGTCTCCTTAAGAATTCTCATTGGCTGTCACACCCACTGCTTAGAATCAAGGCCAGAGGAATTTTCCACCACCTGTGGTTGAGGGCTGGAGAAGGACCCGGAAATTTGCAACTACATTCAGAGTCAACAGTAGGCAGCAGAGATAGGCATTTCAGTCCGTGTGTGTGTGTGTGTGTGTATTTGTGTGTGTGTGTGAGAGAGAGAGAGAGTTTGGTGATGATCCTGTTATTCGCCCTCCCCTATCAAATGTAGTGTGGCAGTCAGGACACGATGTACAGCAGCATTTTTTCTCAGGTCTGACATTCCAGCATTTAGTTCAGTCTGCTAGTTCCCCTCATCCTCCTGTTTTGCCTGCCTGTTGGCATACCACAATGCCCTTCTGCATACCTCAACCAGTATACATACAAGAAAAGCTTCGCCGCTTATTTCTTTAAGCTTTACAGACACGGATGCTGTGGCCGACATGTCATATTCAACATTTACAGGAGAAGAAATTATTTTGTAGTGTTTTCCAGAAGTCAGAAATCTGGGTTATACCAGTGCACGTGGGCCCCCTGTCCCCAGTCAGAAACATTCCTGCCACCTTTTTTCTTCAGAACGTAGGCCAAACCTTTGCCCATGACTAAAAGACGAAGCCACAGATCAGAGAGACGTAGATAAAGGTGTTGGAGTTACTGTTACCTGATTTTTGTCTCCAGTCTCCTGGAATAATTCAGTTTTCTGTGTCTAGACCAGTGGTTTTTCAATGGCTCCTTATCCTTCCTGGTTACTCATAAAATTCACCTGTTGTTCCAGGTCTAAAAGCTCTCAGTTAACACTGGCACCTGACAGTACTGTGAGTCTGGAGACTGGTTTGAAAACCATTGATGTAGATAGCTTATCCTGAATCATAGCCAAAAAGCCATCTTAGTTTGACACCAGAGCCACCAAGATCCCTTTTGAATTCTACAGTGAGCCCCTTTTCTGTCTCTCTCTCTCTGTCTGTCTCGGTCTCCATCTCCAGCTATGGTGGGCTGTGAGAGCTCAGATCCATTGCCCCCATGAACCTAGGAAGGAAGAAACAATCAGGAGACAAGTGGAAGATAGCGTTTTGTTCTTAACACAGACCTGTGTGATAGCCAAACTAACCAATCAGCATTCAGCACTTATAGTTTTAGCCAAAGTGTTGGCAGCTTTCTGTCAGCAACATATAACCTGCAGAATTGGGAGTCAAATAGAGCAGAGAAGCTGCCACCATCCTTCACCAGTGCCTTCTAAAATTCAGAGCCACGTTCAGACTAATCCCTATTGGCTAGTGCAAAAACAACAACAACAACACATATATATACACAGGCCTTCCTGCTCTCTTTGCATTTTTGGTAGGTAGATGGGAAAGAGATGAGTTGCATCCACGTTGCGAAACTCGTGTTGTACTTTTGCAGTAGGTTTGGCACTATATACTCACTGTATGCGCGGGGCAAGAATGGTCTCTTGGGCAGCGCGGCTAATTTTGGTCAGCTTGTTGTCAGTGTAGAGGTGGGAATGGCGAGTTCACTCATTTCTTTAGTGATTACACTGTGGATTAGCCATCTTTACTGTTTAAACCACCTCGTTGGCACACGGAGGCGCCAGAGGCTATGATTTTAGCTCATTACGTTGGATGAGCTACAGTTTTGGGCTGTCGTGCTTTGTAAATAATCTGTGACACACACTGAAGATGTCACCTTGTATGAGTGATGAAACGTTTCTTTCAATAAACGCTGTATCCAGATGAACTGATTCAACTTTTTTGTGTAATCTGTGACATAGTTTGGAGGAATGGAAGAAGGAATAAAAATATCTGATGCCCCTCGGTTGTGCGTACATGAAAATGGCGGACTTTTCGTCTCGTCCTCTAACTTTATGTTTCCCATCTGGTGGAGGCGTACACAAGCATATGCAATTTTAATTCAGATGGTGCCCATGTCTTTGAGATACCAGATATCTTATTTATTTTATTATAATTATTCATTGTATAAGAAGAACCCAGTTGGCTTTTTAGTTGAGCATTTTTAAGGAGCGTTGTGGAAGCCGTGTGTTTTGTCATTGTACAAGTGGAGTCGCTAGTGATGAGCAAGCAGAAGGAGTGCTAGGAAGTTAGTAAGTTGTTGTCATTGATGTCTTTGTGTTTGGCCAGAGTCTACCTCAGTGCATATGGAGGAATTGGTCTAAGGAGGCTGAATCCTCCCCCATCAGTCACTCAGTATCCCATCATTTCAAACTACAGAACTGCATTTTGACGTATAGTTTCCTAAACTGCTGAGTTACCTTTTCCTTCAATTACCCCTCCTCCAGTCACCTCTTCCCCTGTCTCCCCTCCTTATTTTCTTCCTACCTACTCTCCTTTGTGTCCCAGTGTGGAAGCTCTCTTACCCGAGGGCAGAGATTTGGCCTAAAACAACCCAAAATGTTTTGACTCTGCGACTCAAACATTGTACTCGGAGAGCTCATTGCCATGACTGTTTGTTTTGGTTTGTACTGACAGCACTTATCAAATGTAAGAAAACAGACACCAAGAAACAGGAGGTTGACATGACAGGTGGTCTGTCCTTGTTGGAGTGGTACAAACTACTTGTGAGAGTCCTCACCTGGGTACCAGGAGAAGTGTAGCTCTAGTGTGACTGTTTCCTTTCAGGCCCACCCGGGCCTGTCCATCCATACTCAGCACTGTTCTGGACACAAATGGGAGTCTCAGGATGTGATCTCAATGAGCATGAGTACAATTTGGAAATGTTAAGAACCTCTTGACAGATGGTGCATATCTGCAATCATCCCACACATGGCCGAGGGCAACTAAGCTACACCCCCGGACACTCATGCTTTTATAATCACATCGCAGCCAATGCATTCTGTTGAGTCTCCCCAGATCCAGAGCAGGCATGAGTTGATAATTCTTGAAGCAGGAATACTTTTTTTTTCCCTTTTTTTCTCTTTCTATTCTCCCCTCAGTCACAACAGTCATCATTCAAATCCCAAGGCCTTTCCGCGTTTCCTCCGGTTTTTGTCAGCTTGTTTGGTTGTTTCTCCGATCTGATGTTTGTGTTCAGATTATATGTTTTTTTGTACATTTTTTCTACTGTGAATATCAAGAGATGACCTTTATTTTCTATCAATGCCATGGATTGGGTCTGTTTTGGCTGATCAGGACATGGACATGTCTAAGGCTGGTCCAAAAAAAAGTTTGGAAGAGGAGGATGACCGGCCTCTACAGAGGAGAGCTGGACTGGGACAAGCCTGTGTGCCATAAGAACTATTTACAGACGTGAAATATAGATTGTAACTTTCGTCTCAGGGAGGCGGCCTGATGCTTTGTAGTTGGAGGAGAAACAGGAGGAGGAGGACGCGCTACCTACCTACCTTTTATCAACTCCAACTGAAGCACAAGTTCTCAGCATCCTAAGCAGAAGTTCACGGTGATGAGATATTGGCCCTCAAAAACCACAGCATGTTTCACCTAACGATACCTAACAGTCCCTCTCCCCACCCTATCAAAAAGATGCCCCCCCCTCATCAAGACCAGGAGTTACCTCCTCTTCCCACTCTGATGTGATGTGGTTTGGACTGCCCTCTAGTGGCTGGATGGGAGCGTTGCAGGTCAGGGGTAGCGAAGCAAACAGGGCCCCGACCCCCATAGTGCCTTGTTCAGACTGACCGTCCTCCTGACCCCTCCCTTCCAGCCCCGCCCCCCAGCAGAATCATCACTGACTGGCGTGTCTCTCCACCAATCATTCGAGAGGATTACCCATCATCAAAAAAAAAAATCTAATCAAAATGTTATGTTGTTATGCATTATATAGACAAGAAATGGGTTTTCTGTAGTTGTAGCTGCAGAGAAAAGCAAATGTTCTAACCGCTTGGCTGGATAGTACTGTAATTTGGGATTACACAAATGATGGTATCCATGTTTTGTTTTTTCTTTGTGTTTTTTTTTCACCAAAAACAATGTGGAACTCATGTCTCTACTCTGCTAAGCTCTGGCTTGCTTCGTGCATGGAAAAAAAATCATCTATACCAGCAGATAGTGTGTTAATTTGACGCTAACCGATTTAGCTTTTTGGCAGCTGTCACCCGCCCCTGAAGCACATGTAAACGTGTATCATTAGCAACAAGCAATTGCATGACCCTGTGGGGAGCGCCAGAGTTTCTTTTGAAATGCTTTCAACTGTTCGGCCTTTCTTTTACGGGGGTGGGGGTGATGAAATATCAACTGATTTATAAGCTCCACTGTAAATAGCTGCAGATCCCCCTCCTACAGCCC
>OMLC01096280.1:0-13170 GCA_900302585.1 Regalecus glesne | reverse complement strand
GATTCCGATATCAGTCCCGCAAGGGGAAATTTGTTCTCTGCATTTTTGACCCAACCTATTGTATAGGAGCAGGGAGCTGCCAACATATGGCGCTCGGGGAGCAGTTAGGGGTTAAGTGTCTTGCTCAAGGACACCTCGACATGCTGTATGCAGGACCGGGGATCGAACCTGCAACCTTCTGATTGCCAGACGACCGCTCTACCAACTGAGCTATGCCGCCCCTCTAGAGCGAACATGCAGAACCAAGGAATCCGGCAAGCACAGAGGTGGTCAGCGAGCGTCAACGAGGAGTGCCCCAGCCGTGAGAGAACCACCGGTCAGTATCGCCCTCGGAGGGAGCAGCGTATGCGTCAGGACAGCCTCCAGGAACTGAGAACTGTGCTGACACTGCATTCCCAGGGGTCACAAAAGACTATGAACTGTTTATAGTGAAAGGTGACAGTGAGTGTGTTAAGCCCTATATGGTCATGGTGAGATGCAATGGTATTAAGATTAAGATGGAAGTTGACAAGTGCAGCTATGAGTGTAATGTCAGAGAAGCTGAACAGAAACCGGTTTAAAAACTGTAAACTGCAGCCAGGAGATGTGTCTTAAAACGTATTCCTCAGAGCCAATTGCAACCATGGGCCAAATTCCAGTGAAAGTGCAGTGTGGTGAGCAAACAAAACAGCTGACGCTGTTAGAGGCAAAAGGAAGTGGTCCAACACTAACGGGCAGAAATTGGATTCAGCGCCTGCGTTTAGACTGGTCTAGAGTGAATTACTTACCGGTTACGGATACTCTCTCAGAGATGTATGAGAAATACTCTCCTGTGTTGAATGCAGATCGGGGTGTCATTTCAGGTGTAAAAGCATAACTCAGAGTGATGGAAAATGCCAATCCAAAATTCTGCATGGCTAGCTAAGTGGCTTATGCACTGAGTGCCGCTGTTGACCAACAATTAGCCAAATCGCAGGAAATGGGAGTTTGCACTCCGGTGGAGTATAGTGAATGGGCAACTCCAATTGTGTGTATACCAAAAAAAATGGTGATGTCAGAATTTGTGGTGACTACAAGGTAACCATAAATCCGTGGTTAGAGGTAGACAAATACCCTCTTCCTAAAACACAGGATCTGTTTGCCAAATTAGCTGGGGGAAAATATTTCATCAAGCTAGACCTTACCCAAGTTTACCAGCAGGTAGAGCTAGAGGATGAATCCAAGCAATACCTTACAATCAATCAATACACCAAAAGGGCTTTAGCAAATGAATAGCTAGTTCACCGGCAATATTCCAACGTATTATGGATCAGATTCTTCAGGGCTTACCAAGAGTTGTATGCTACCTTGACGACATATTGATTAAGGGGTCAACCGAAGCCGGACACTGGGAAAATGTTGAGCTGGTGTTACAACGCTTACAAGACAGAGGCAGACGGGTGAACAGAGACAAATGTAGCACAGCCAGCCAAGTGTAACATACTTGGGGCACAAAATTGACAGTGAAGGGTTACACCCTGTACCCGAGAAAGTGGAAACAATAGTCAACGCTTCAGTCCCTAAAAATGTCACAGAGCTTATGGAATTTTTAGCTTTACTGACTTATTATGGGGAGTTTCTTGAGAATCTCTCAACCATTATCAAACCAATGACAGTGTTGCAACAGAAGGACAGTCAGTGGAACTGCTCCACCCAATGTCAAGCAGCGTTTGAGAAGGCCAAATCACAGCTGGCATCGTCTAGTGTTCTCACACACTTCAATCTACAATTGCGATTTTACTGGCTTGCGATGCTAGTGCCTACGGTCTAGGAGCTGTCATATCACACCAAATGATAGACAGTAGTGAACGACCTATAGCCTACGCTTGGCATACCTCGAGTAAAACAGAGATAAACTACTCACAAATTGAGAAGGAAGCGTTAGCCATCATTTTTGGTGTACAAAAATTAAGGGATGATCTCTATGGCAGGAAATTTGTATTGGTCACTGACCATAACCCACTTGTGAAAATTTTGGGACCAAAGACAGGAGTACCAGCATTAGCTGCTCCGCGTCTACAGAGATGGGCTTTATTGCTGTCAGCTTATCAGTATGACATAGTCTACAAAGCCTCCTTACAACATGTCAATGCTGATGGGTTATCCCGATTACTGCTACAGAAAGAAGCGCCACAAAGAAACCCGAAATTCAGAGTGTCTTGGCTAGAATCGATCCCCGTTTCAGCAAAAGACATAAAGAAAGAGACAGACAAAGACAAAATACTTATCCAAGTGAGACATCTAACACAAACCGGATGGCCAAAATAGGTGAGTGAAGGTGACTTAAAACCATACTGGAACAGACGTGATGAACTTACAGTGGAAGCAGGGATTGTCCTGTTATTTCTCAGTTTTGGAGTCATGTTAACTCAGCATTAGCAGATATACTTGATATTTTCATGTTCCTTATCCTGCTTTTTGTCTCCTTAATAACAATTCTGATATCCATCAAAAGCAATTTCAAAAAATGGTATTTGCAAGGTTTACCTCTGCAAAGAAAACAATTTGAAAAACTGGTGTACCCCGGATATGTGTATGAAATAATTCTGGATTCATAGCCTGGTTAACATTGTCAACCTGGAACATACAACTGTGCCGCTAAATAAGGCGAGACCAGTGACTGTAGAAGCATGGAAGTCTTTCTCATCCAAGATAATCTCTTGGGCTAGGGGCAAAAATAACACAGCAATTTTGGTTGTGATTTAGTGTACCTGCTGACCCATCTGTTGCTTTATGTACTATCTTATCAACCTCACCAATATTTTTCATTACTTTATTACCTTTCTCAATTTGCTTTGTATTTAGTCTGTAACCTCCGCCAGATAAACGATAAAAATGTTGATCACAATAAAAATCATCTTTGGCTTATTTACATAAGCCAATGAGGTTTCGGGAATCTGTTTTGTGGAGTGATGAAACAAAGTTGGAACATTTGGACCAATGGATAATAATTTTGATTATAACTGTATATTTTTGATAGCCTTGAACTAGATGGATACAATCTTTGAACAATTTAAAACTGAATCAGGTTAAAACAGGTACATGATGAAGAATTACGTATTCTGTACATGGCTCCTGCTCCCAGGCAGCATTATGTGTAGAGCAGTACTCTGTGTTAAACGACCGGAGGCTTCGATAAATATGTGAACCAAGTGAACTCTCCTCTCCGAGGAACCATCACCTTATCGTGGTGGAGAGGTTTGAGTGTCTCTATGATCCCGAGAACTATGTTGTCTGGAGATTTGTGCTACTGTTAGGGTCTCCCATGGCAAATCGATCTCTGGTGAGGGACCAGACTAAGAATTGTTCAAGAAAACCCCATGAAAGATCCAAAAGGAAGTGACAATACCCTGCCCGGAGGAAGCCCGGCTCCAGATGAGGATCTGGAGACAGGCCCAGAAGGAGGGGCCAATCAGCGACTGCCTGGTGGCCAAGTTCACCACGGAGCCCGGCCGGGCTCAGCCCGAATAAACAACGTGGACACTGCTCCATCCTGTAGACCCATCACCTACAGGAAGAATCAGTAGGGTCGGGTGCACTGCCAGACAGGTAGCAGTGAGGGCAAAAGGTCTCATCAGACCAAAACCAAGCGACAGAAGCTAGCATTAGTGACGTGGAATGTCACCTCCATAGGGATTAAGGAGCCAGAGCTTGTGCGGGAGGTGGAATGGTACCAAACGTATAGTGCGGGTGAACTGGGAACGCTTGGAGGAGGACTTTGTCAAGAAGACCTTCAACTCCCACCTACATCAGAGCTTTCTGGCATCCCTGTAGAGGTTAGGGACATTGAACCAGACTGGGTTATGTTCAAAGCTTCCATTACCGAAGCTGCAACTGTGAGCTCTGGTCTCAAGGTCATAGGTGCCTCAAGGGGTGGTAACCCACGAATACCCTGGTGGACACCAGCAGTTAGGGAAGCTATCCGATTGAAGAAGGAGGCCTTCCGGGATAAGTTATCCCGGGGACTCCAGACGCAGTTGCAAGATTCAAACAGGTCAAAAGGACGGCAGCCTCAGTAGTGAAAGAGGAAAAGCAGCGAGTGTGGGGGGAGTTCGGGGAAGCCATGGAGAAGGACTTTAGGTCAGCACCAAAGCGCTTCTGGAAAACCGTCCGGCATCTCTGGAGGGGAAAACGAGGAACCATTGAAGCTGTTTATAGTAAGGATGGGACTCTGTTGAACTCAACTGGGGAGGTAATGGGACGATAAAAGGAGAACTTTGAGGATCTCTTGAAGCCAACTTACCCACCCGCTGGATAGAGACAGAGCAGGAGGATGATGGAGGATCAACTTCAAGTTCCCTTTAGGAGGTCACTGAAGTAGTCAAAATGATGAGATCCGTCAGCCTACCTTAAAAGGTCTACTCGAAAGGTGCTGGAAAGGAGGGTCCGGCCAATAGTCCAACCACACATTGAGGAGGAACAATGTGGATTCCGTCCTGGTCCTGGAACAACAGACCAGCTCTTTATGCTTGCAAATACCCTGGAGGGGTACTGGGAGTCTGCCCATCCAGTCTGGATTTTTTTTTGTAGATCTGGAGAAGGCTTATGACCGAGTCCCCCGGGATATATTGTGGGAAGTTCTGTGGGAGTATCAGATAAGAAGGTCACTACTCAGGGCCATCCAATCTCTATGCCCAAAGTGAGAGTTGTGTCCGAGTTTTGGGTAGTAAGTCAGACTCTTTCCCAGTAGGGGTTGGTCTCTGTCAGGGTTGCTCCTTATCACCTTTCCTGTTTGTGATCTTCATGGACAGGATCTCCAGGCGTAGTCATGAAAGAGAGGGGTTGTAATTCAGTGAATTTAGGGGTAAATCCCTGCTTTTTGGAGATGATGTGGTTCTGTTGACGTCATCAGTCTCTGACCTCCAACACTCACTGGATCGGTTTGCAGCCGAGAGTGAAGCAGCTGGAATGAAGATTAGCACCTCTAAATCAGAGACCATGGTTCTAAGCAGGACACCAGAGGTTTGTCCAATCCGAGTAGGGAATGAGTCCTTACCCCAAGTGAGGGAGTTCAAGAATCTCGGGGTCTTGTTCTCTAGTGAGGTGAGAATAGGGCATGAATTGTACTGGAGAATTGGAGCTGCTGGAGTGGTATAGCGCTCCCTTTACCAAACAATAGATACCAAGAGAGAGCTGAGCCAGAAGGCCAAGCTTTCGATCCACCAGTAAATGTTTGTGCGCACTCTCTCCTATGCCCATGAAAGCTGGGTCGTGACTGAAAGAACAAGATCACAGATACAAGCCTGTGAGAATAGGTTTCTTAGAAGGTTGTGTGGTGTCTCCCTTAGAAATAGGGTGAGCAGCTCAGACATACGTGAGGGACTCGGAGTAGAGCCGCTGGTCCTACAAATAGAAAGGAGCCAGTTGAGGTGGTTCGGGCATCTAGTAAGGATGCCACCTGATCGCCTCCCAAAGGAGGTTTTTAAGGCACGTCCAGCTGGAAGAAGGCCACGGGCTAGACCCAGGACCAGATGGAGGGATTATATCCCCACATTGGCCTCGGAACGCCTTGAGATACCCCAATCAGAGCTAGTGGATGTTGCAAGGGAAAGGAAAGCTTGGAGGTCCCGGCTGAAATCTGCTACCTCCGTGACCCAGAGCGGTTGGATGACTATGGATGGATGGAAACATTTATTGAGCACTGGCTTACGTGGTGCAATTATGTCAGAGATAAATGGTCTGATTGTATTTCTTTACTTTAGTGAAGATGATTCCTCCCTGTTTTATCTTTAGCTTTGTTCCTATGGTATTGTTTTTTGTTTGTTCTTTTGTGTCTTTGTTTGCTTATGTTGTTTCAATTTCTATACTTGAATAAATAAGAAAATAATTATATTGTTTGCCATATGCATAGAACCTGAAAAAGTGAAATATCTGTATGTGAGTTTCTGAACACTAATAAAATGAAATTGTAAAAAAAAGTTCCTATTATCTCAATTTGGGCCACACACATTTGCCAACACCAGGTTATTAGCCACAATTCTACCTGTAACAATTACAAAGTGTCCATTAGATCTGAAATGACAGTGGATATTGAGAGGGGCATTTTTTTATGAATTAGAATTGCTCCCCTGCGCCTCTTGCTTGAAAATGAGGAATGATAAAGAAGCCCCAACCAAATTCTACGAAAGTTTAACATGACCTAATGGCTTAATGTGAGTCTCTTGGAATAAGGCTATTTAAGTCTTGAGGGATTTAAGATGGTTAATCACTTTGTTATGCTTAACAGGAGAGTTGAGGCCTTTAACATTCCAGCTTGTGAATCGAACTGCACAACTTGGTGCACATGAGACTGTACTAGCCATATAAAGGGATCAACGGTATTATTAGCTATGTTTCCTCCATGTGTGCCCCCACCCATCCCTGCCGATGACTCAGAGTCAGATCCAGAGAGAGGAAAAAAGGTACCATAAGCAACCCAGCCTCCCACCCAAACCCCATTGCTGCCTCTAGAAACAGCAGAGTGAAACTCATTGATTCACTGATCATCGTCTTTTGCTACTTCCTAAATCTATCAAGCTGATCTGACGATTTAAACTTATAGAAATGCATTACATCTTAAAAACCTCAAAGGGCATTTCTAACCTAGTAAAATAGGCATAACATTTATTTTGGACATTGCTGACGGTGAAAACGTGACAGTTTACCCTGAAAAAGTGGAACATTTATAAATATCTTGGTGCATGCTCAATAATCACGCTATGGAAAAAACAAAAAGAGGTTGATCAGTTCAACCGGATCAGAGGTTTATTCAGATAAGTTTTGTCATTCAACCTGGTGACTTCTTCAGTCTGAGCTAAGTGCAAGCATTCCCCCCCTTACATTAATACAGGACAACAATAGGCTCGGTTCATATGGAAGTTGGGTGATCAACTGCACATTCAGTGGCAATGAACACCATTCACAAAGGATTGGGGAATATTTGCAGTCACGGTATTGTAAGATGTGGATTCCCTGGATATGAAGTCTTGAGTCTATGTACTCCACGTATAAGGGGCAATACTACAGGCAGAAGCATGGGTGTGTTATGGGTTCCCCTGTTTCTCCTATAGAGGTCAACTTCTACATGGGGGTTGTAGAGAGGAAGGCTCTGGCATCATATCCAGGGAATCTGCCCACTTACTGTCTTGATGCATGCTCAATAATCTAGGTATGGAAATCACAAAAAGAGGTGAATCAGTTCAACTGGATCAGAAGTTTATTAAGAAACATTTCGTCACTCACCAGGTGACTTCTTCAGTCTGAGTGGAAAAAAAGTTCCCCTCCTTATAAACAGTACCTTGATGCCACACAACAATAGGCTGGTTTCATATGCCAGGAGGACTGCAGGGACTTGCACATCAGGGAGACCAAACAGACGCTGGCTAAGAGGATGGCACAACCCAGGAGAGCCAACACGTCAGGCCACGACTCTGTGGTCTACACACATCTACAGGCTAGTGGCCACTCATTCAAGGATTTAAAAAAAAGATTCCCTTATCAGTCCCCCCCGAAATTTGGATTTCTCTGCATTTTTGACCCAACCTATTGTATAGGAGCAGTGAGCTGCCAACATATGGCGCTCAGGGAGCAGTTAGGGGTTAATGTCTTGCTCAAGGACACCTCGACATGTTATATGCAGGACCGGGGATCGATCCTGCAACGTTCCGATTGCCAGACGACCGCTCTACCCACTGAACTATGCCGCCCCGATATGATGATGTTCACATCTTTGAAAGGGAGGAACGCTGGTTTGAAAAGGGGGTAGAAAGAGGCCCTATATGTAAAGAGGGAAGGACCATCTTTGAATAGGGGTGGTGGCCTGAGAGTATATCCGTCGGCGTCTTACGCGATTGCAAATATTCCCCAATCCTTTGGGGAATATCCTTTGGTTTGTACCCTTGCTTGTAAAGTTGCACCATGGAGCTTTTGTACTCTGCTCTTTGCTTCAACAAATCACTGCTGTAGTCTTCATAGACTTGGATCTTCTGCTCCTTGTAGAACAGCTCACCTCATCAACGAGCCTCACCGATGAGTAGATCCTTAACTAGGAAGCAGTGTAGGCGAATGATGAAAGGTTGTGGTTTATCTCATATGGCAGGCTTGGGTGCAAGGCTCCAGCAATCACAATCGAGCTCAGGTGTTGAAGAAAGGACCTCCTTGCCAAAGACATCAACAAGTGATTGGGAAAGGAATGTGGTTGGTCATGAACCTTCAAGTGATTCAGCTGGCCAATAATCCTGATGTTTAGGCCCCTACTGCGCCCCTTCCGGTCAGCTAACTTAGTTTTCAGCTGCATGTTATCTTGTTGGGAGGGTAAAACATGCTTTCTGTAGTTGTTGTAGATGATGGTCTAGCTCATTAAGAGTTGTCTTCCAGAGAATCAACTTTTCCCCATGGCCTGCTACAGTCGAATTCAAGCTGTCCATTGTTCTTTTCAATACATCAAAAGATAACTTAGTTCACTTGTTTCCATTTTATTCTCTTCAAATTCACTTTTTCCCTTAGATAATTCCATGTGTTTTTGGAAAAGCAACATTAGCCAGTTTTTTTAAAAACTTTGTGAATAATGGTAAAGTTCTTAATGATCATGCAACTAAGTCTGTAAATTAGTTCAGGCAGAATGTAGCGGTGCTCTTGTTCACTTAGTCAACCAATCAGATATGTGTCTGGTAAGCTGGTCAGCCATCAGAGTTACACCATGCCGTAATCCTACTAATTGGCTGCTGTCTGTTGTCTGTGCATATTGCTCCCATCTAAGCATATTCTTTGGGTCCCACCAGCTCCCCAGCATCCACAAACAAGCTCTATTACTAATTGTTTCCTGAAAATTTGTAATGATATCAGAGCCCTCAAGAACTGGTTGAATTTGAGCCTGGATGCCCAATTTAGATATGCTGCATTTCAATAGAATGGCTTTAATTTACACACAGGTTCTTTGGTTGAATTAGTAAAAACCTATAATGAGTCAATACATTTACAGAACTTAACACCTAGCACACATACCTACCAAAGAATATGACAGCTGTTAAAGAAGAATATTAGTAGCTGAACTAAATAGCTCCACCAACTATGTACCACCACCATGTAAATAAATAAATAAAATAAATGATTCCCTTATCAGTCCCGCAAGGGGAAATTTGTTCTCTGCATTTTTGACCCAACCTATTGTATAGGTGCAGTGAGCTGCCAACATATGGCGCTCGGGGAGCAGTTAGGAGTTCAGTGTCTTGCTCAAGGACACCTCGACATGCTGTATGCAGGACCGGGTATCAAACCTACAACCTTCCGATTGCCAGGCGACCGCTCTACCCACTGAGCTATGCCCACTGAGCTATGGGTAATCGAGAAAGAGTTATCAAACTGTTGAGACAGGGGGTCGCGGTAACTCAGGGATAGATCGTGTGCTTCAGGATCTGAGGAGCCTGAGGTTGCAGGTTCGAACTCAACACAGGGTGTCAGGAAAGGCATCTAGCCTTAATCTCCCACACCTACCCTGGAATGGAATGATGACCTCTCCAGGGTGTTTGCATCTATGCACTTGATGTATGTCGCTCTGGATAAGAGGATCTGTTAAATGCCTGTAATGTAATGTAATGTACCTGTTGACGATATTTTTTTCTGGAGGATCAGGGCCAGTATCCGCCAGCAGCAGCAATTTGTCCACCTAGAATATGAAACATGATATAATGATAGATTAGCATTGAATAGGTCAGAATTGAAGAGAGTTCATGGACTAATGAAATAAAAGATAAGGTACTCCTTTCTTAGTCCCACAAGGGATATTTGCAGTGTCAGAGTAGCAAAGTGAAAGAAAGACGAAGGCATACGAAAAATCCATCCATCCATCGTCAGCCGCTTATCTGGTGTCGGGTCGCGGAGGTAGCAGATTTCAGCCGAGACCTCCAAGCTTTCCTTTCCCTTGCAACATACAATAGCTCTGATTGGGGGAACTCAAAGCATTCCCAGGCCAGTGTGGAGGTATAATCCCTCCATCTGGTCCTCGGTCTACCCCGTGGCCTTCTCCCAGCTGGACGTGCCTGAAAAACCTCCTTTGGGAGGTGATCAGGTGGCATCCTTACTAGATGCCCGAACCACCTCAACTGGCTCCTTTCTATTTGTAGGACCAGTGGCTCTACTCCGAGTCCCTCACGTATGTCTGAGCTTCTCACCCTATCTCTAAGGGAGACACCAGACACCCTCCTAAGAAACCTCATCTCAGCTGCTTGTATCCGTGATCTTGTTCTTTCAGTCATGACCCAGCTTTCATGGCCATAGGAGAGAGTGGGCACAAACATTGACCGGTAGATCGAAAGCTTTGCCTTCTGGCTCAGCTCTCTCTTGGTAACTATGGTTTAGTAAAGGGAGCATGATACCGCTCCAGCAGCTCCAATTCTCCAGTCCAACTCATGCTCCATTCTCCCCTCACTTGAGAACAAGACCCCCAGATACTTGAACTCCCTCACTTGGGGTAAGGACTCATTCCCTACTCGGATTGGACAATCCTCTGGTGTCCTGCTTAGAACCATGGTCTCAGATTTAGAGGTACTGATCCTCATTCCAGCTGCTGGTGAATGGTTAAATGATCATTTATAATGCATTTATGTAAATAAATGCACTATAAATCATTAAAAAAGAAATTGTAGCTGAAAGTAGTGACTTAGTTACATTTATTGATTATCAAAATAACTGTTTGGTTGCAGCATTATTGAGGAGGACTTAGATGTTTACCAATGCTGAATGACATGGAGGGTGTTATTTGGCGGAGAACATAACATATCCTAAATAACAAGTCCAAGACTCTGACAATCACCTAACTTCTAATCACTAAATGGTGCACCAAGTTTAAAATAAATAAATAAAGCTAAAGTATTCTCTTACTTCACGTAGAGCATGATAACACAAACCAACAACTAAAAACCAGACAACCGTAGCAGCATGTTTCCAACTTTTACTAATTAACATGTTTTTCCTCTGAGAAATAACAGAACATTGATCATTTTAAAATTTTGCTCAAATTTCTCCATATCATGGAGTCTCATATCATAGGTTCTCCTCCTCCTACAAACTTTCAGATCTCACGAGCATGAAATAAAATCTATTCCGTCTTTCAAACTTACAACAAAGACAAGAGACAGTTCAAAGTAACATCTCATTAAAGATGCACACACCATCACATACTGCTTCATCAAAGTATCAAAACAAGCTGAAAGTCAACACACAGCATTATCATTCGTGTCACTCATTGTAAAAAAACAAACCAAAAAAAAAAAAAAAACATAAAAAATAACCCCACATTGATTGGGATCACCCTGAACAACAGTCAAGGAAGAAGAGGGCCTAATGTTTTCCAGTCAAGGAAGACACGTTTTAAGATCGAATCAGTGAAGGGTTTGAAGTTGATGCAAGTATGTTTTGTTTAGACTTGGCTGTGAAAACGTTGCCTATCACTGGTGTCTTACAAACAACTTGTATCTCCAAATCTCTGCAAAATAAAATTACTATAATGAATAGCCAGCACTATCTCTGGGGGATAAGGCCTGCTAAGACATAATCAAGTATTATGACTCAATACTACCGATAAGACATGTTAGTGTTAAGACATGTTAGGGCTGCGGGTGCTCAGCGGTAGACTATGCACATTGAGAAATGAATAGCTGGACATCGCCGACTCGATCCCACCACAGGCCATTGGGAAGGGCATCTAGGCTTTATCCCCCAAACTCCACCTAGGTGTGCGTCCACTCCCAAAATGTGGGAGATGTAAGATAGACCTTTTTAGTGTAGACAACCATGTATCTCAACATCAATTAACTTAAGAGTTGGATGGAAACATGATTGTAGAGTCCTCCTTCAGACTCCTCCCCATCCCATATCTATAAACCTCCTCTTTGGTCTTCCTCTTGCCTGGTACCCTTATACTCAGCATCCTTACCCCAATATATCCAGTGTTTTTCCTCCACACATGTCCAAACCATCTCAATCCTGCTTTGTCTCCATACTGTCCACTCTGAGGTGTTCCTCTAATATACTTGTTCCTAACCCTGTCCTTCTTTGTAACTCCTAATGATGATCTTACCATCTTCTGCTCTGCCACCTCCAATTCCCCCTCCTGTCTTTTTGTCAGTTCTACTGTCTCCAAACCACACAACATAGCTGGTCTCACTACCATCTTGTAAACCTTCACTTTCATTTATGCTGGTACCCTTCTATCACAAATCACTCCTGACACTCTTCTCCACCCACTGCACCCTGCCTGCTCTCCCTCCTTCACCTTCCCTCTTTTTCCACTCCCTATTACTTTGATCAGTTGATCCTAAGCATTTAAACTCATCCACCTTCCTCACCGCAACTCCTCGCATCCTCGCCACTCTGCTGTCTGCTCTCTTGTTCCCGCGTATGTGTTCCATCTTGCGTAAGCCAAGCTCAATGAGCCAGGATAACTGTATAAGCCAAATACAATTATCATACCGATATTCAAGTTGACTAACAGCGTGCTGCACCAGTGAACGTATAGCGTTTGATTAAAAAGTTGAAGTAAGTTCAAGAAACTACTCATTTTGATCGACTGAAATCAATGCCAGATAAATCCTTTGCTCCAAAAAGAAAGGAAATCTTACTTTTCCCACCATTGTGTCAATATTGGCATTTATAAGCAGCCCAGCACCTTCGGAACCACACAATTCAAATATCTTCCCTTCTACAATAAGCTGAAAAACTAAATCTCAAAGTAAATAAATGAGGCCTTTGTGTTTGAACAAATCCCAGCCACACTTTGCAGAGATGGATTAACATCAAATCTATCTGAACACTAAAGAATTTCGAACATGGAATCCGCATCTTCCCCGAAAAGTGGCCCTGTTTGGATGCTCTTATAAGGAGACGGAGAAGAGAGTCTTGCAAACTATCTTTCTTTTTTCTCTTAGAGTGTGTACGTGTGTGCATGTGTGCGTGTGTGTATTTGAATCAGTGACACTACATAAAGCCAACATAAAGAGAATAAATTAATAATGCTATTGATATAATTCATTTTCCTTTCATCCAAACTGTAACATGTGTTGGAGGAGTGTTTAAATTATGATAATCACTTCAATATTCGTATTAATATGCATGAACTTTACATTAATATTTCATATTGTCACTGATTCACCTTTGATCCTCACAAATGGCTCTGGA